>OX457041.1:25205075-25270075 GCA_949752735.1 Lumbricus terrestris | reverse complement strand
CCAACGTCCATCAGCCTTGATGCATTTCTTTAGCGCGTCTGCGTTTTCGTTTGCTGATCGTATTACTAAATATTACAACGCCAATTAATTAACTAACTAAATCAACGCCACTACATTGTCTATCTTAACTTCTACTTATAATTAACACTTAATACTAGACAAGTTAGTTTGATAGATAATAGCGATTTAATACGCTACAGTCAGGCAACGAGAAATAACCTCACTCATCTCATCCCGGGGGGCGATGATGATGATGATGATGATGATGATGATGATGATGATGATGATGATGATGATGATGATGATGATGATGATGATGATGATGATGAAGATGACGATGACGACGACGACGACCACGACGACGACGACGATTACGATGATGACGATGATGACGATGATGACGATGATGACGATGACGATGACGATGACGATGACGATGACGATGACGATGATGATGATGATGATGATGATGATGATGATGATGATGATGATGATGATGATGATGATGATGATGATGATGATGATGATGATGATGATGATGATAACGACGACGTTGATGATAGCAACACTGGTTGTTTTCTCACCGGAGCCGTATGTCGTTTTCTTTTTGATTTTCGAATAAACGACTTTCTCTAAAACATTTAAAGCAAACCCATTAGCCTTTCTCAGGCTATAGTATAACAGGCAGTTTTCGTAAAACTGTAAAGCATTAATTTATACTACTACAAAAGTACTACATATAGTAGACCTATCTGCAGTGTGCAACTGCGCAAGTGTGCAATGTTGTGCATGCATTTGGATCTATAATTTATACGTAGGTTTGTGGCACTGTGCGACTGTATTATCTGAACACTTGCATGAATTACATTACAATCTTAGCAGCCCTTCAATGCTCCAAAAGGGTGTTCCTATACCTTAATTTGGGAATGAAAGTTGCCTGAGGTATTTCTGGAAACGCGCTGCTGGTTTTTAAGCGGAAACCGGTTTCAGAAGGCGGTACACATAGAATGCACAAACAGACAGACAGACAGACATACAGACAGACAGACAGACAGACAGACAGACAGAGGGACAGAGGGACAGAGAGAGACAGAGAGAGACATAGTCAGACAGAGACATAGACATATACAGAGACAGAGAGAGAGACATAGACAGACAGAGAGAGACAGAGACGGACAGACAGACCTACATACATACATACATACATACATACATACATACATACATACATACATACATACAGACAAGCAGACAGAGACACACCCAGAGATAGGGAGAGAGTGAGAGAGAGAGGAAGAGAGAGAGAGAGAGAGAGAGAGAGAGAGAGAGAGAGAGAGAGAGAGAGAGAGAGAGAGAGAGAGAGAGAGAGAGAGAGAGAGAGAGAGAGAGAGAGAGAGTAAGAGAGAGAGACAGATAGAGAGTATGATTTCTTGTGCGAATCGCTGCCTATATTGCAAAACCGGTCTATGGTTCAGACTGGGCTCCATTATTTTCTTGCACTTCTTGCTCTTTTAAATCACTATTAATAGGTCTGTGTATCGACGCTCTATGCTATACATTGTCAGTGGATGCAGAATGATGGAGATGGCACTCTGCTCGAGTCGGCCATTTTACCGCTGATGGCCGCCTATCGACGACATCATAAATCGAGGCTGTTGCAGGCAAATGCAGTTGTTGTGTGCTAAAGACAACTATACGCATTTTCAAATGAATCCATGACAAGCAATGCCATCCTATAGTCACTGCATTGTGGGGCGCGGTGGTGTAGTGGTGGCGTCGTTGGCTTGAAGCCGAAAGGTCAGAGGTTCGAATCCATCTGTAGCGTATTAAATCGCTATTATCTATCAAACTAACTTATTTAGTATTAAGTGTTAATTATAAGTAGGAGTTAAGCTAGACAATTTAGTCGGCGTATCTAGATTAATAATTTGGCGTCTAGTGGATTAGTAACTAGGAAACCACGAATCTTGCGTATATGAGCGAGGCAGTCATGGTGACGTCAAGCGGTTACTACGGACGCTACGTAAGCGAAAACATTTGCATCGACGCGCAACCAATTAAAAGCATCGAAATGAGCGTAACGGTCGGAATTGAATGGAAACAGCCACGTCATTGAAATTCGACATAAAACGGTTGATTCCTTGCATGAACATTGAGAAAGATGGTTGCTCAGTTGCGGCTGGCAATTCATTTGAAGTTTATTCAATGGTGAGGATGAGGATTATGCTCGTATCTGGTTGTAAAACAGTACGAGGCATTCGTGTGAGAGTAGAGGCGATTTAGAAGTTCAAAGTTGCGAACTCTAACGTCCGTGAAGTCTACATTGTGATTGGGACGTTGGTGAGACGATATTTCGTGTGAGAGAAACGATTTTGGGCTCGTTGTCTCTGGTTGACATTTCAAGGTCATTTTCAATTGGGAAGGAAATTCTCATTGATTGGAGTATGATAATTTGATGCTACGGATGTATTGAATATTGTCTCGTCTGGTATTCGATCTGGATTCCACAGCTTGGCAGTATCTCATCATCCTCTTCAAATATAGCACCGGGTTGCTTATCTTCATACAGTGAATCTACAGAGAATCTGCAGAACTATTTCTTCAAATATAGCACCGGGTTGCTTATCTTCATACAGTGAATCTACAGAGAATCTTCAGAACTATTTCAAGGCCGTTTTACACTACAGAAACGATATCGATCATATATCTCAACTGTGGAGCACAGATAAGCAATAAGATAATTATAATTAGTGATACGCCAAATAAGTAAATAGGAACACTGCGTAATTGTATTGTTTATTTAACAGTTTTCGATTATATTATACATTCATAAAGAATTGGTTTTCTCTTTGAACAGATCATTTAAATGCAGTACATTTTCAATACCTGCTAAAATAAGCTTAAAACGGATAAACGTTACACCATCTCAAATCGCCGCGTAGGGACCTTGGGCAAGTCTTTCACTTGCAATTGCTCAGCGCTTTGGCGTGAAACTCCGATGCAGTGTCCGCTCTGCAGTCGGGAGCGCCTCTGAGTAAAGAGCTGAAGGGGCGCTATAACAAGTGCACATACATACAAACAAGTTGTTTACGATGAACAGTGGTGCAATGAATTCACAAACACCTCCAGCGATTGATGGTCTTAAACTCTTCGTCTCAGAGCCATGCCATCTAGTCACGGCAGTGCATGCTACACAGGTGAAGGTTGTGAGTTTCTCTGTCTTGAAAACGATGCACTGTATACAGCCTATTCATAGTCGGAGTTTTAGTCTTTTAGGTACAAAGTTTTCAATCCTTGTTTAACCATACTGGGCATAATCGATGGTAAGTGAGACACTGCATGCTGCAAGACAACGAGCATATGTTCCAACTCAAACTGGTGACATAGTCTATACGTGAAAGCATCGGCTCAAATGATTATTGTGTTGCTTCTATTGACAGGGGTCTATACTTAGTCATAAATGATACCCAGATTTATTATCATTCTTCTTAAAGTTCTCTGCCTCTCGACAGGTTTCAACTTCCAATGGCGACATTCTTCGCTGTGCTTTTCTCTCCAGTTCGTTGTATCCGTCAGTCATCATCCATCCCAGCATCATATCTGTCTCGATTTCCCTCTCTTTCTCATTCTCTTCCAGAACTCTCTTCTATGATTTCGTCTCAGGAGGGAGACTCCTCTTAATATGAGTCAAATCCTGTTTTATTGCCTTTCTCTTAAAGTTGTCATAAGTCATCTGTTTTCTCCTACTCTTTGCAGCTCCTCTTCAATGAGAATAGCGAAACTTATTTTAATCTACAATGCAAAGTTGCAAACCACTTACCGTTTAGTCTATTATTATCTGCTCACAAAAAGTTAGCACCAGCATAGTGAGCTCTTCCTAGATCTTTTTCGCAACGGTCAACCCTAAGATTGAGGAGAAAGGGGGAGAGAGGTGGATGTAGACCTATTATACGTTATAAATAGGACTATTGTTTAAGGGTTCTCACCTGCATTTTTCTGAAATCCAGTTCCGGTCGCTGAGTCGCCAACTCTCGTCTGCTGTTCTCTTCGTTCGCGAGATCTCGAAGCGTCACCGTCGTCTCGCGTGAGACAGGTTCCGCTTCCGTCGTCTGCTGACCTTTGAACCTATGCTCAAAGTCAAAGGTCAGGTCAGTGACCATTGGGTGGTGTGAAAGACAGAGAAGACCTTGTACTTCCTCGTCATCTTCGGAGGTTGGAACGGTCTGAAGCAGGTTGATGAAGCTGTTTCCCCTCTCTACAGGACTGGACTGGACTTCATCTCTGGATGAGGTCCAGTCGTTTGATTCATGGTGGTGGCGGTGGAGGTCCACGGATCCAGTCCAGCTACTGGATCCAGTCCATTCCCTGAATCCCTCGTCCTCCCTGAACCCAGTCCAAACCATAGATCCGGTCCAGTCGTTAGATCCAGTCCAGTTCCTCTTTCCAGTACAGGAGGATCTCGTCGGATGATTCTCCTCGGCAATGTTCAACCGCGTCTGTAGAATGTAGTTGATGGAACTCTTCCGGTCTCGATGATCTTTCCAGCTGTACCATTGGCTTCCATGTTCCCTAACCCGCTCCGCACCTTCCTGTGTTTTGACTGTGGCATCATCTGTACAAGGATTCACTCTGATGGGTACCTGTAGGTCTATGCAGATGGCTTCGCCGATCAAGTTCATTTTACCCATAAGGCCGTCATTGATCACACAAACGCTGGAAGGTCTATCCCTAGCATCGTAATCATCTCGTATATACACCCTGCTAATAATTATAAGCTAAATGTGCTGCATGGTTCAATAGTGCAGCCACCGTTTTCAATGGTTCTTCTCAATCGCGATCATGGAGATCAAGACTTAATTATGGAATGGTTTTTCTGCTGATAAACTTCTTCGCTGCGTCATCCTCTCTAGTTTTCTTGTTTCGAACGGCTATCTGTGAAACACTTAACCTAGGCTACTATACTGGTTCCAAGTGATAGTCTCCTTTTTCGTCGGGTTCCGATCTAAACAGTTTCGGCGCTGGCTCCCTATAAATAGCCTTTTAGACAAGCTAAAGATATTTCGGATTTAGAATAAGCTTAGTTTGTCAGAGCAGCACAGCTTTTTGTCGTCAGTTTCCAAAAGCCTGAAGTTTAACACAATTATAGACTATATAGCCTGGTTCCCTGGTTGGCTCGAATCTTCACTGGTTCTCAGACGTTTGTCGGATGCTGCTGAATCTGCTGATGCATCAATAGCTCATCAGACTATGATGCTCAAGCGGTTTCTGAAGATGGTGACGACCTGCTGTTTATCACGTGACCAGAAGTCACGTTTTCATTTCCGCTCACCTGTTCAAAAGACGAGAAAGCACTCAGGTAGCATGCATGCAATGAATCTATGCATGTATTGTATATGCATACATAGAGAAATGGTAATTAGCTGAAATAAAACTGTATATCCGGTTGTATCTTCACCCACCAAAGTCGCCCCTTGTCGTTTTGACGGCTGATATTAAGACTCGTGCCTTATTCTCCGCGGGGAACGTTTTACTCGGCAAGTGTAATTATTGATAGTCGACTTTCCTTCATAACAATGACAAATTGCAATTAATTAATTTTGTTATGTAAACATGACGTGCTAGAACTTCCTGGCCGCCAGAGGGCCGCGCTCAAAGTCTCCAGTCCCGTCCCCAGTCCCAGGCGTTAATGATCCTTGAATAAAATGTCACTTAAGGAAATGAACGCAATTTGGTAAGCTTATAAATAGCGTTTGTATCGCGTATGAGATACAATGTAGGAGGTATGTATACCGGTGTGCGTCAGTGTGTATGTAGGCCCTATACACGTTTATTCAATGCAAAGCGGAAGCTGGGTATTGATTAAATTGTGGCGTCGCTGCCAATTACTTGGGAGCTCGTCTATAATAGAATGGATGAGGTCCAGCTTGAAGCTTACCTGAATCCTTCGCCTGCTTCTCTTCTTCGCAATATGTATTTACTGAATATTTTGAACCTTTGCGTGTAGGTCTACATGTATAGGCCTATACATAATTATGTCCTATAGATTTATAAATTATGCTTTAAGGGGCCTCTGAAGTTTATAAGATTCTGTGACAGAAATAAGCCTATTATTTCAGGAGACTTAGACCTATTTTAAAACAGATAATATGATGCATGCTAGATTTTATATACGACACTGGCTTACAACAATATAGTTTTTCGAAAAGAGTAATTTTGTCTTTTGTCAGTGGAGTTGATGCATTAAGAAACTATATAGAGTGAAACAAAGTGTAGGCCTAATGCTGTGAACTTCGACGCTTGAGAGGAAAGCAAATTAAATAGGCCGACCATGCAGTTCTGATCATAGGCGTACGGGACATTTCGGCAGCGGGGGGCCCAAAAAATTTTTGGCCCGAAAAATCTGACGACCTTGCCCAAAATTTCCTTAGGCTTTTCCCGTCCGAAAAATCTGACGACCTTTTTTTTTTTAGTCATCCGCCCAAAATTTTCTTACGATTTTCCCGTCCGAAAAATCTGACGACTTTTTCCCCCTGCGTGCCCGAAAAATTCCTCCCGTACCTGTTTTGCCGGAAAAAAAATCCCACATTTTTTTCTCGACCGTGCCTCTTTTGCCCGAAAAACACATTTGCCCGAAATTTGGGGGGGCATTTGCCCCCCCTGGACCCCGCCTCGTACGCCTATGGTTCTGATTGTAGTTATCGAATTTATCTGAAGAGAAATATATAGATCTACATTAAGCTTCTTATGTGATGCAATTACTGCTGTGTAGAAATTAATTATGACAACATTTCAGGCAATCGAAAACACCTGTTGTGAGATTGAGCAAGTGAAAGGCGAATCTTACAGATAATAGGCCTAATTGCATTGATGTGTATATAATTTATTATAGGCCTATTATTGCCGCCATACAGATTATGTAAATGTATTAACAGTATTATGTATATAGATCTATATGATTATATATCTTATTGAAGCAACGGGCGTGGTTCTTAATTACATTTAACGTCGGTTAGTCAAAAGAATATTAGATAAAATGTATAAATTATACATATATATATATATATAGTGTGTGTGTGTGTGTGTGTATGTGTGTTTGCTTAGCCCCTGCTTAGTTCGTCTGAAGCGGTGTCCTGGAAAGTTCCAAATAGGACGCTTAAAATTACTTAGGCTATATTTATCATATATATTATATATATATACTATGGTTCTAAGCGTGATTAGCCTTATTACTGCAATAATTATTATACTCCTATACAGGCTCCCATTTCATTTTTAATTCACCTGTATAATAATAATAATTATTATTACTGCGATATTATTGCGATTATTTGAACACCGCTGAACCTAATTAGCGCATTATATCGTCGACTTGCAGCAGATGCGCGTTTATTATAGTCTGGCTTTCTGCAGAGATGACATCTCTCGTCTTTCGTCATCGACTTTAAAAAGGTGAAAGAGCTACAGGTGAATCTTTCCATTTATGCACATTGCACACAGATAAAGACTTCCGTCGGAAATTGCACGTATATAGCCTATAAAAACACTCAAGTCACGACAGCCAACGAAACCAAAAGCCCGACCGTCTACCGCTGTTGCTACTGTTGCGGTTGCTATAGTGATGCAGCGATAGAGAAAACCGTGACAGCTCGCGTATAAGACATTATATAGAAGCTGTGGCTGTTAGCGGCAGACATTTATGATGGACACTGGACATGGTGATGTTGGCGCAGCAATAAGCCATGGCAGGGCTGTTTTAAGGCAATTTTAGAATTGCACAACTTCTTCTTTCCCTTCCCATCCTCCATGGTAAATTACTTCCAATCGGAGGACAATGGCTTCTTTTGCTAGTTTTAACTGTACAGAAGTGATTCTATATATAGCTGCCTAAATACATTTAGAACTGCACATTTTATGTACAACTGCACGTTAAAAAAGCCCTGAGCCATGGAAGGTCAGATGAGGGTCCATGGACGGAGACATGGTCCAGAAGTTGGGGGAGGGGAGGGGACGAACGAGCGGCCGAAGGACGATCGCCGAGGGGCGACATTTTTGGGTTGGCGGCTGAGTCGCCTCGAACATTTTCATCGACCAAATTTTCTGACAACTTTTGTCTTTAGTCATTTGGTCGAAATCTAATGAAAATAGAAAATATACTATTTTCGCTGCCAAAATAGCTGACGACCTTTTTAGTCTTGGAACTTTTTAAAAACAGAATTTACCAATAATATTGGTAAATATATATTATATCCTAACAAATAGTCTTATTATTATTAACACTGTAGACATTTGCGAAACTATTAATGAATGTGGGGAATATGAGACTGAGTTTGTGGTGGGGGACGGTCCCCCACAGCAAATATGGGGGACAGTCCTCCTTCGCCACCACTCCCCCCATAAGTCTCCGTCCATGTGAGGGTCAGATGAGGCGATGTATAAAAGGTAAGATAAGTGAGAGTTGGTTATATGAAAGAAGTCATGCAGGATTGCGCGGAATTGGTGAAATCGGCTTAGGGCGAATGGGGGCTATAAAAAATTATGGTGCGAAGACCGATGAGAATAATCATGGAATGACTGAAAAATAAAGAAGTTCACTATAAGATGATTGAATGAATGAATGAATGAATTAATTAATTACTTAATTGATGAAACAACAAAGCAACAAGTGAAGAACAATAAATTAAGAACCTAATCAGAAAAGAACGAACGCAGAAATTAAATTAATACATATGACTGAGAAAGCAAATGAAAGAAAACAATCAGAAATTAGTTGATTAAAGAAGAGATACCCCACCTGAACAAAGCATTACCTGAATCAATGAAAAAAACACTGGTGATGTAGAGAAACGATAAAATTATATGGGATAAGAAATTTGATGAAAGAACGAATAAAGTTTAATTGATGTATAAATATAATGTGAACAAATTAAGGAATGAATTAACTAGCCAATTAAAAGTATGAACGAGTGAACGAATGAACGGACGAACGACTGAGCGAGTTAATGAATGAATAAATGAACGAACAAGCGAACGAATAATTGAATAAGTGAATAAATGAATGAATGAATAAGTAAGTAAGTGAATGAATGAATGAATGAACGAACGAACGAACGAATGAAGGAACGAACGAACGAACGAATGAATGAATGAACAAACGAATGAATGAATGAATGAATGAATGAATGAACGAATGAATGAATTAATGAATAAGTTAATAAATGAATGAATGAATGAATAAGTAAGTAAGTGAATGAATGAATGAATGAATGAATGAATGAACGAACGAACGAATGAATGAACGAACGAACGAACGAATGAATGAACGAACGAACGAATGAATGAATGAATGAATAAATGAATGAATAAGTAAGTGAATGAATGAATGAATGAATGAACGAATGAATGAATGAATTAATGAATGAATGAACAGATGAACGAGAGAAAAGTGTGCATCGATGGCCCTACCTTAGAAATCGATTCCGTTCAACCGACCAATCGGCAGACACTGTCTCTGGTCAAATGCGCTGACCACCTGAATTACGGTCACCGGATAGCACTGACCAGCGTCGATAGCATCCACAGCAGCGTCAGTGGTCAGCCTCAATGGTCAGTCTAAGCGATCAGTCTTGGTCAGCGGACTGTAGAATTCTTATATAGTCTACGCTGGAGAGAGAATTCTTATAGATGTAATCATGTATGTATGTATGCATGTATGCATGTATGCATGTATGCATGCATACATGCATACATACTATGTATCAATGTATGTATGTATGTATGCATGCATGCATGCATGCAAGTATGTATGTATGTATGTATGTATGTATGTATGTATGTATGTATGTATGTATGTATGTATGTATGTATGTATGTATGTATGTGTGTGTGTGTGTGTGTGTGTATGTATGTATGTATGTATGTATGTATGTATGTATGTATGGATGTATGTATGTATGTATGTATGTATGTATGTATGTATGTATGTATGTATGTATGTATGTATGTATGTATGTATGTATGTATGTATGTATGTAGATACCTATTTATATAGTGCTTTATCTCGTACTCGAATCCGGTCACATGCATGCATATCAAAGAACTCTCTCGTTTAGAAATCAGTCGCTTTAAATAGCGCCAGGGTAGTGCTGCCATACATGTACATGTTGGGTTGTGGCACTGATTCTGCTCTGCGCCAGCGTTTCTGATATTCTCAGGTTTAGCAACATACATCGACCGAATTATATCGGAATACTTGCATGCGAGCACGCATGCATGTACAATTGTACAATTGCACACATGCGCGGCGTAGGTACATACAAGGCCTATAGGCTAATAGATCTAATAATATTTGTTGTGCGTTTCAATTTGTCGCCTACGTAGCCTATCTGCATGTTTATGAGTTTGTTTATTTCGTACACATGTATGTATTTCTTCTTGATTTTTGTGTGTAGCGCCTTTAAAAGTTATAGGGTGCAATTGAAAATCAATCAATCAATCTTCTTTATTGACCACCACCAGATTGGGACAAAGTCATCTTATAGTCATGATGTCAGCATTTGTAAAGCGAGTCGCTGTACGTGTACCTCCGTGAAGACAGTTTTCAATAAATCAATCTGAGAATATAATTATACGCATGTATTCTGTGGTTTCGTAAGTAGGCCTATATTGATTAAAAGGAGCTTCTTCATAAGCCATAGTTCCTAAAACTGCCGAACGTTAATATTACCGGAGTTTGCTGCAAGCACTTTGCAACCTGTCGACAATGAAAAAGGCGAATAAGCAGAAAATAAAACTGATTCACCACACGAATTCTATCTCTCCTCCATCACTTCTGCCACCTCCTCCTCCTCTTCTACCCCCACAAAGTCTTCTATTATAGTATACTATTGATATTACTATTATTATTGTTATCATCATCATCATCATCATCATCATCATCATCATCATCATCATCATCATCATCATCATCATCATCACCACCACCACCATCATCATCATCATCATCATCATCATCATCATCATCATCATCATCATCATCATCATCATCATCATCATCATCATCATCATCATCATCATCATCATCATCATCATCATCATCATCATCATCATCATCATCATCATCATCATCATCATCATCATCATCATCATCATCATCATCATCATCATCATTGTTATTAATAATATAATTATTACTATTAATATCTGGTCTATTATCGTCATTATGATTATTATTATTATTATTTTTATTATCGAGGTAAATTATCATTGTTGTTATCATCATTGTTATTATTTTTATTATCTGAAGTGGTTTGATTGCGTTTTGACCTGACTGCATCGGGGGTTGGGTGTGCGGGGTGGTAGTCGTCGGTCTGTTCTGGCCCAGAGATCGTTCGGTCGGTCGGGCGGCTGCAGTGTCCCTTAACGGTCATCCATCAGCATCCAAGAGGAAGTAAAAGCAACGGAAAGGAGTCGAGATTAGGTCGATTACGTAGGCGCCAGCGTTCGTTCGAAGCGTCGTCTAATACGGGGCTGTCTTCTGTCGACGAGGGGCACCCAGCCACCGACGCCTCCACCGCCGCCGCCGCCGCCGCCGCCACGGCCGCCGCCCTCCCGGTAGCCACCGTCACCGGAGGACTTTTAGCCAATTTTCCGTTCACTGGTCTGCTGATGGATAAGCTGGTGGGCGTTCTGGACTGGATTGGATTGGGCTGGATGTATACGCACGTGATGGGCATGGTGCAATTTAATGTGGTCTACCGGCAGCGAAATGTAATAGAGGGAGATTTGCATCTTCGCTGGGGTAGTAAGGATTGTGTACTGCATGTGTAGGACTACATGTATTTTGCCTATAGAGATAATCTGAACATGTTGCAGAGAAATCCGATTTTACGCTGGACCAGAACTTCAGGAGAAAATACGCCGTAATGATTACGGTCGGGTTGAACCGTTTGAGATGAGTTCCAATGTGTTTCTCTCTACAAATGGTATACACTTTGCCTGACCGTGCACGGGTTTAGAAAGACATATGCAGTAGACAGGGTAGGCTATGCCCCCTCCCCCCCGTTTATTTTCCCTATGACACTGCAACATAGTTCATCAAGTCGGAGAAATTCTTCGTATACGACAATAATTGTAAACGTCTTGAAGACAAATGCGTTCGGACAAATGCGCCATAAATTTCCGACAGTAGGCCTATAGGATGTGTGTCCTCAGACCCGCTGCTGCCTTGGACCCCGCAGACCCTAGGGCCCGGCCGGGCTTGTGTGTCCTGAATTTTCGACAAAACGCTCAGACATAAATCAAACTTTTTCTGTTAAATAGAACGTCACAACGGGTAGGACTATAGGCCTAAAGGCCTATGCAATATTCTATAGTTCTTAGCCGGTGTGCAGCGACACACTGTAGGCCTATATACGTAAAGGGCCTATATAGTGTGTCGCGAATAGACCGCAAGGTGTGTTGCGTAGAAACGGTGTGTCGTTGGTGTGTCGCGAAAAATTGTTATGTCGCGAATTCACACCCGCCATTCTTGCATTACACTGACTTGCTTACTTTAGTAGTTTATCGGTCTATAAATAATAGTACGTGGACAAAGTCCAGGGCCCCGAGGCCCCAATGGCCCAAACCTTTTATCCAGCAAATTTCCTGTACTTTTCCCAGTTTTCCGTGACAATAATTGGACGTTCTGAGGAGCAGGCAATTATCCTCCTGGAATTAATTTCCTGGCAACTTATAACATGATCTCATCAGTAGTTCATTCACCAAGCAATTCGACACGATTGGAATAAGCTAATTGAGCAACGCGTATGATATTATTCTACCCAGATCACACACACACACGCACACACACACACTCTCCCATTCACCATACCGACGACGACGATGACGCTAGTCTGGTCTGCTTGCAGCTCCCAATGTGCGGTCTGGTTTCAATAATACCCAAGTGCCAAGCGCTTTCTGCCACCAGTGACGACACTGGCGCCGCCTGCCCTACCCCCTCCCCACCCCCACCCCACCCCCACACCCGACGGAAGATCAATTATTCCGTGTGAGTTTATTTTGACAAAACGTCTCCGTCGGACCGTTCTTCTCGATGGACTGCTTTTGTCGGATTCTCCACATCTCCTTCTCTTCCTCCTCTTCCTCCTCCTCCTCCTCCTCGGTGGAGAAAGGATGTGGAGGAGAATGGATAAAGACAACGGTCCCTGTCTCCAGGGCTGCTGCCTCGGAGCTGATAAATAGGTCTGCAGCAGCAGCAGCCGCCGCAGCAGCAGCAGCGGTGGCGTCAGCGGTCGGTGATGGATGCTTTCGAAAGTCTACGTTTAATGAACGCTGCAGCTACATGCAGAGTGTAGACGTTTCTTCCCGCCGCCGCCTCTGCCTGGGATCTTCTTCCTCCTCCTCCTCCTCCGACGTTCTGCCTTTCTTCCAGCCGACCGGAGACAGGAGTGGGAAGTAGGGAGGTGCGGGGGGTGTCGGAAGAGATTCCTCTGCCGTCACCAGACGATCACTGACCGGCTGAACCTGGTGAACCGGCGATTGTCGGTCATCACTCGCTGTTGAATCCTCATCGCAATTATTTCTTTGAAAATGATATTTAGAGTATAATGGACAGAACATATCGTATGATGTTTTGCAAAGAGCAACGCACGAGAAACTACCCTGCGATAGAATGCGGTTAGGCCTACCCTACAATGTATATAGCCTTTCGATTGTTGATTCGTAAACTTGAATAGGTCTTTGTGTTAATTAAATCTATGGCATGTCGTTCTGCACATGTAAGAAAATCAGTTTCATCAATCAAAGACGACAGATTTTGGGTCAATCGTGTTGCTCCTGAAGTACCATCAGACTTTTCTTTGCAACTAAACTATGGGCCTACTTTCCACTACGCTGTAATTGGCCTAACTGTATGAAGACCAAACCGTTATTGATAATTTAGAAAAAGAAATTAGCTGCATGTTTATTTATTTATTTCTCGCATTTGCTATAGGGACCCTTCAAGTTATCTCCCGACTACAGCACGGACACTGCATCGGAGTTTCACGCCCAAGCGTATTTATAAAGGGCCTAAAAATGGTGTGCCACCCATGGCACAATGACCCATTCAAAGTGACAACTTATCATCTGATAAATTCTTGTGAACAGGGTTGAGGCCATGCATCCTACGTTCGAATGGTTGCTGCAGAATAAACGCGCATATACATTTCTATTCACATTTCACCCCACTTACCATTCCAATTCGCATTAGCCGGGCTCGCAGAATTTACGCAAGCATATATCCCGGCTCCCCTATATCCTCAAATACATCTTTATGAACATTTATCAGTGTTAGGACAACTAAAATGTTTGGACACGAACTCAGAGTGAAGCCACATTCTACCACACAATATTCCTATGGACAATAGACATATAATATTTTATGCATGTATACTAGCCTACGTCAGTTCGCATCAGTATATAAATACAAGCCCCATATACGCTAATTCGCGTGAATATAATATAACGCATGCACGCTGGTCTGTGCGTCTCGTATGCGTGAATAAATGAGATGTTATGCTGGCACATATGGAGATTGATGATACTATTATCGAAGGTTCCCGTGATTTATAAGTCCAATAAAATGGCCTCCATGGAGATTTATTAGCATCGGCGCGTCCTGTGTGCCTGCGTGTGCCAAAATGTATACGACGCTCGACATAGTTACATGTAGGGTAGGCCTAGGCTACGCGTTATTTTCGCTCGAAATTACACCGTAGTTTATTACAGCGAACGCTTTACTCGAAAATGAATCGTCGCTTTTAGTAGCCAGTGGCTGAGCTAGGAGCTATAGGGGGCTAAGCCCCCTAAAAAAGGGCCATCCGATTTTTTACATTGAAATATCCACGATTTTCGGCCGGTGACTAAAAAAAGGTCGTCAGAAATTTCGGCGGATGAAATTGGGAAATTTTCGCCGCGAGGCTTCAGCCCCCCGAAACTGAAATCCTGGCGCCGCCACTGTTAGTAGCCTATAATTATGTGGTACATCTCAGACTCAATGGAAAGCGCATTCTGAGCTATTAGGTATAGGATTGGAAAACATTTCGCAGATTTTTATGTTTACGCAGTACGTAGGCTACTTTCTTTGAAAGACTTTTAGCCTTCAATGTAATTTCTGGAAATATAGCCTACAGATCGTGGTCTTGTGTAGGCCTATGCAAATGATACTTATCGCTATATATAGGCTATACAGGGCCTATACTGTAAAGCTAACGTCGTATACACGTGTGCATTTTCCTGGAAATAAATCGCATAATTATTATAAATTTGTGCGCATTATTCGAAAATCTGTCGTATATATTTACTTTCCATTTGACACTGCATAGGAAATGCGTGCACGGTGGCTTTTGCTTGTAGGCCTATCTGGCGAGCAGGCAATCTCTGTGGATTCGTATGGAAGGGTTTCCTGAGCGCGAATCGCGGTTATTGCATGACCTTTTGTCGGGGTGATGGAAAGGTCATGGGTCAACGGAAGTGGAAGAAAGCGGAAGGCTGGAACTGTTGGTGATGCCATTCAGTTTGTCTGCGGGTCGTACATGAAAATGTTATTAGCGAAACAGAATATATAGGCTGCGCGCAGTGCGCGGTGACTAGGCCTACCGTAATAAGCTTATTCATGATTCCGTGCACAAAAAGGAAGGAATTATTTTATATTGACGATTCTGTGTCTATTCTAACACCAATTTTAGGCCTATATATAGAAGAGGACATCTTGACGGAGAAGTGTGTTCTGATTAGCTGGTGGTCTATGAATGAATGAATGCATGAATGAATGAATGAATGAATGAATGAATGAATTAATTAATTAATTAATTAATTAATTAATTAATTAATTAATTAATAAAGTCCCTGAGGGATCCTAAATACCTCGGGGCGTAAAAAATTTAATTAATTAATTAATTAATTAATTAATTAATACCCGTATTACTTGACTCAAACTCAAATGTCAACATTTCCACACGTTTTCTGTCAAAAAAATGCATAGCATGTATAACACACAATGCGAACTATGTGTTTTTTTGTTTTACACTGCATGATTATTCATGCACCGACTAATAATTATAATAATGGCAGTCTAGGACTCTATAGGTAGGCATACTGTAGTTTATACATCAATAGGCTCAGGGCTTAAAGTGTGCCTGGACGGTCATGGACGGCGTCCATGCACTTGTTTTAAAATCTGAACGCCGTCCAGCCACTTATTGGCGAGCACAGACTGGAAAGGTAAGGGGCGTCCAGGCACTTCTTTTGGAGAAGTAAGGGGCGTCCAGGCACTTATTTTTCCACACTTTATGCACTGAATAGGCTATTTAACGTAACAACCTGGTGGCTTTCAAAGGTGCTGTACGCCGAATTTTGCATCACACTCTGAAGACGAGTCCTGATGATCGACCCACCAGACGCTTGTTCCATAAATATTAATAATAATCTCTAATTGACTGGGGCATAAAAAACAATAATGATAATAATAATTATTATTATTATAAATTATAACCCGATTTTTAAATTTAGAGCCTGAAGGATATTTTTTAGCTCGAGCCCAAAACATAATAATAATTATTGATAATAATAAATGATTATTATTAATCAACCTCTCTGGACATCACTACCACACTCTGAGCATTCCAGAGATGGCGCTGTAGAAAACGTCAAACATTAATCCGGATACAAATGAAATAATTGAAATAATGACGTCATCAGTTGATATCAGCGTTCGAAGAGTCGAAGAAGACATATATTCGTCTAGAAACTCATAAATATTGTCAAAATTTAGATGCTTTTGTACCGTCAGCATTCGATTTATACATCTTTTTTTAAATCAACAGTTTGTGACTGCGAACATAGCATCCGTTAAAGATGACCCACCCAGTAAACAAAGTATATACACTTTCTTGTCTTTCCTAGGCGTATTTAACAACTTCTTGATAGCCGTGTAGGTCACGTGTCGGTCGCCAACGGCAACGTATTAATTGTCTTAAGCGTGGTTTTAAGTATCGGCTGATGGCTGAGAATATTATAACTATCTGAAGATGTAAATGTATTCGATTATAGAGACGGTTGTGGCCTATTATGCTTAACGCTTAAATTATTGCGTCGCTCTGCTCGTTTTTCAATGAATTGAGTCGGTGGATTTGTTCTCCACCGCTTGGCCGTTTGAATATGAGTTACGCTAATTAAGGTCCCCTTGCGCAGATCGTGATTTATTTGTTTATTTACAGCAATCTGATGGAGCGCCCCTTCAAGGTTATCAATTAACTCAGTAGCGCTCCCAATCCAACACTCCAACGTAGAATAGGGCGAATTCAATGACAAATGTTGGTACCGGTATTCCAATTCTCGCCATGAGTACCCAATGGTATTCCCAACTGGGCCCTGGCACCATGAATACCTAATGGAATTCCACAACTGGCATCATGAATACCCTATGGTATGACTCAACTGACACCGAAAACACCCATTGGTATTCCCAAATGACAGGATGATTGCCCAATAGTAGGCCTATTCCAACTGGCCCCATGAATACTAATGGTATTTTGAATACTATAATGGTATTCTCCAACTGAAACCACAAATGCCAAATGACATGCCTCAGCTGACACCGTGAATACCAAATGGTATTCCAGGATGAATACCTGCGGTATTCCACAACTGCTGACACCACGAATACTCAATGGGTTTCCCGACTGAAACCATAAATGCCAAATGGTAGGCTATTCCACAATTGTTGACACCATGAATACACAATGGCGTTCCCAACTGTCACCATGAATAACAAGTGAATAGTCGCATGCGTTCATAATCGTTTTCGTTCGTAATCGTTTTCGTTCATAATCGTTTTCGTTCATAATCGTTCGTAATCGTTTTCGTTCTTAATCGTTTTCGTTCATAATCGTTTTCGTTCGTAATCGTTTTCGTCCGTATTCTTTTTCGTTCGTAATCGTTTTCGTTCGTAATCGTTTTCGTTGGTAGGCCTAATCGTTTTCGTTCTTAATCGTCTTCGTTCACAATCGTTTTCGTTCACAATCGTTTTCGTTCATAATCGTTTTTGTTCATAATCGTTTTTGTTCATAATCATTTTTGTTCACAATCGTTTTCGTTCATAATCGTTTTTGTTCATAATCGTTTTCGTTCTTAATCATTTTTTTTCGTAAACGTTTTCGTTCATAATCGTTTTTGTTCATAATCGTTTTTGTTCATAATTGTTTTCGTTCTTAATCGTTTTCGTTCACAATCGTTTTCGTTCATAATCGTTTTCGTTCACAATAGTTTTCGTTCATAATCGTTTTCGTTCATACTCGTTTTTGTTCATAATCGTTTTCGTTCATAATCATTTTCGTTCTTAAACGTTTTCGTTCATAATCGTTTTCGTTCATAATCGTTTTCGTTCACAATCGTTTTCGTTCATAATCGTTTTTGTTCATAATCATTTTCGTTCTTAAACGTTTTCGTTCATAATCGTTTTCGTTCACAATCGTTTTCGTTCACAATCGTTTTCGTTCATAATCGTTTTTGTTCATAATCGTTTTCGTACATAGGCCTAATCATTTTCGCTCTTTGTTAGATTCTCTCTTTTTCGTCCTCGTTCTTAGTTATTTTCTGCTTTTCTCGTTTTCATTCTTATTTGTGTTTTTATTTGTCGTTTTCGTTCCTAGTCTTTTTGTTCTAGGTATTTTTTTTCATTTTCTTATTTGTTATGTTCTTTTTTTCATTTTCGTTTTTTGTTGCGTTCTTTCGTTTTCGTTCCTAGTAGGCCTAATTTCTTTCCATTTCGTATTCATTCTTAGTTTTTTTGGGGTAGTTTTTATTCTTGATCGTTTTTGTTCTGTGTTGAGTTCGCTCATTTTCATTTTCATTCTTAGCAATGATCTTTTTATAGTGTTCGTTCGTATTTGTGTTCTTTCATTGTCGTTTTCATTCTTTGCTATGTTCCTTCTTTGTCGTTCTCGCTCTTAGGCACTTTCGCTCATGGTTAAATTTTATATTTTTTGCTTTCGTTCTTAGTTAAGATTGTTCTTTTTCGTTTTCGTTCTTATGTCCTTTCGTTCTTATGTCCTTTCTTCTATGTTTTCGTTTTAATCATGGTTCTTTCTTTATCGTTTTCTTCTTTGTTATGTTCTTTCTTAACCTTTTCGTTGTTTGCTATGTTCCTTCGTTTTTGCTTCAAGTTATGTGGTCGTTGTTTGTTATGCTCTTTCGTTTTCATTCCAAATTATGTTTTTTCCATTTCGTATTTGCTCTTATTTAATTTCTTTTGGATCGTTTTTGTTCTTAATCGTTTTCGATCTTGGTTATGTTCTCTTTTTTTCGTTTTAGTCCTTATAGTTATGCTCTGCTTTTTGTCGTTCCCATTTCTGTTCTTTCTTTAATTGTCACTTTCGTTTTTTGTTAAGTTCCTTCATAGTCGTTTTCGTTCTTAGTCGCTTTCTTTAATAGTTACGTTCTTTGTTTTTTCGTTTTCGTTCTCAGTCATGTTCTTTCTTTACGTTTTCGTTCCAAGGTAAGATTTTTTTCGTTCTTGGTCATGTTCTTCTTAGTAGTTTCCGTTCTTTGTCATGCTCTTTGTCATGTTCCTTCTTGTCGTTTCATTCTTAGTTATGTTCTTTCGTTTTCGTTCTTGATTAGGTCTAATGTTTTTTCTTTTCGTGCTAATTTTTGCTGTGCTTTTTGTGGTTTTCGTTGTTAGTTAAATTGTTTCTTATTCGTTCTAGCTCTTATTTATGATCTATTTTAGTGTCTTCATTCTTAATTAGGCTATATAGGCCTAGTTTCTTTGTCATTTTCGCACTTGTTAAATTCTTTCTTTTCGCTGTAGTTGTTGCTTATGTTCTTTCGTTTTCGGTTACGTTGTTGGCTATGTTCTTTCTTTGTCCTCTCTTCTTATATGTAGCCAAGTTCTTTTGCTTTAATTAATTCGTTTTCATTATTGATCATGTTCTTTTTGCTTTCGTTCCAAGGTTATATTGTTTCTTAGAGTTTTCGTTTTTGATCGTTTTCGTTATCTGTTAGGTTCTTTTGTTTTTGTTTTCGTTCCTAGTATATGTCCTTTTCTTTTCGTTTTCGTTCCTTGCCAGGTTCTTTTTATTTTCATTCTTAGTGATTTTCTTCTTCGTTCTTTGTTATGCTTTTAGGCTACTTTGTCGTGTTCGTTCTTTATCGGCTAGTTATGTTCTATTTTTGTCGTTTTCATCATTGGTTATGATTTTTTTCGACTTTTCGTTCTTAGTTGCGCTCGTTTTTGTCGTCTCGTTCTTAGTTATTTTATTTCTTTATTTCTTCGTTTTCGTTCTTTTTTATGTTCTTGCTTGTCCGGGCTCGTTCTTAGTGTTTTCATTCTTAGGCCTACCTATGTTTTCGTTGTTAGTTGTATCATGTTTTTGCTCGTTTCTGTTCCTATAGTGGGTTTTTTCTTAGTCGTTTTCATTCTTAGCTATGTTCTTTCTTTGTCGTTTCCGTTCTGGGTTATGTTCGTTCTTCGACGTTTTGATTCTTAGTTAGTCTATAGCTACTATAGGCCTACTTATTCTTTGTCGCTTTCGTTCTTAGTTGTGTTCTTTCGCTTTCCTTCTTATTTGTTTTTTCCTTTACATTTTCATTCTTAGTTATTTTGTTTCTGAATCGTCTCCTGTTTTCAGCAGAAACTGGAGATCTCATGTTTTTCTTCTAAGTCTTATAAAGCCTACTAGCTGGGGTACCCGGCGTTGCCCGGGAAATTTACGATTCCATCCGCTACGGCCACAACCCCACCCTACCGCACTCCGACCCCTACCGGTACGCGACCCGATAAATTTGGGTTTGACGAAAATTTCCACATCCACCCCACCCCTCCACCCCAACCCCTCCAACCCCATCCCACCCCCACGCCATCCACCCCACCCCACCCCACCCCTCCACCCCAACCCCTCCTACCCCCATCCCACCACCCACCAACTCCTCCATCCCCCATCCCCCCAGGCCATCCCACCACCACCCCTCATCCCCATCCCACCCCTCAAGCTCCACCCCTCGAAGCCCACCCCGCCAACCCCCAACTCCATCTCCACCCCTCCACCCCCCATACCATCCCACCCTCTCTCATCCCCGCCTCTTCCGGTAAGCGACCCGTGAAATCCGTATTTGCAAAAGAGCTAACGTTAGACACCTTTAAAACGGTTAAGATTACTGCTTTTATACGTTGCAAGCGATTGAAAATTTATAGCGAAAATTAGTGTTTTCGACCCCCGCACCCTGGCCCCCTGGTGGTAGAGATTTGTCAACCAGTGATTCGGGGGGTTCTGATGGACCTCTATCTAGGAAAAAAAATTAAATCAATAGCTGGATTTTTTGGAAACATTTTTGGGGGGTTTCGCCCCCCACCCTGGCCCCCATGGTGGTAGAGAATCGCCAACCCCTCGCCTTTGCGTCTCGTGCCGAGACCTACACAGTAGTGAAGGTTTGGAGTGAAAAGCTCAAAAACTGTGAGCGTGCATTCCGGACAAAGTCACATACATACCCACATACCCACGCCAAGTCCTTTCTTATAGATATAGATAATTGTAATTGTAATTGTACATTTATATAGCGCCACTTCAAGAGAACTCCTCAGAGGCGCTCCCGACCTGACACCTAACCACAATCAAAGAGAATGGTTTTCAAACGCTTGCGGAAAAGGGGCAAAGAAATACAAAGAAGTTCATTGCGGAGACTAATAGGTAACTTATTCCAAAAAGACGGACCAACATCGTTGCGTCAAAAGCAATGTGATCCTCGTTTTCCCAGATAGCCTATCTCATGTAGCTGCACGTTCCGATCAATTCATTAAAAAAAATATGAAGGTTCGAGGTTACAATATTAATTATGTTATGCAGTCGATTTAATAAAATCGAGCACACTTTTTTACATTGTTTTTTTTAAATAGTCGCTGTAGCAATCAATTTACAGATGGCGCTATGATACTGATTTGTGAATTTTTGATGAAAACATGTCGGAGGAGAATATATAGTCTTTACTGAGCGAATATTTACATCCTCTTCGAGTCATAATGGTAAAACATTACAAAGGATTTGTTGAGACATCTAATTCAATAATTATATTTTAGTTGTCAAAAACTGCTTTGCTTTACCTTGGTGCTCAATACTTATAGCTCGTAATTTGTAGCCATGACTGCACTAGTGATTTTTGTGCCGGGGTTAGTATTGTTTCACGTGACATAAAAGTGGGCGGGGCAACTGGGTGTAGTTTTCTTTCAGTTACATCAAGCCGAAATTTATCATCTGTAACCACAGCGAAATAAATTCCATATCAGACTGACGGAAATATCTGTCTGAGTAGGCCTAAGGTTAAGAATCACATGGTTTTTGGACGGCAATGGGTTGGAAAAGAACCCTGTTAGTAATAATAATAATGACGACAATTTCTATGGCGCCGTAACACAGCACATGCCGTTACAAAGGCGCTTCTACAAACACAAAATATTCAGTCAAGGATACGCCTTAGAAAACATATATGTCTTCAGTCGAGTTTTGAAAGCCTCAACAGAGTTGGCAGAACGTACTGTGGTAGGTAGGCTGTTCCAGCAGCGGGGCCAGCAGTTGAAAAAGCGCGCTCCCGAAGCGCGTCCTCGACCTTCGCACATACAGATCTCCTTTCACACTGGATCTCAGTGTAAGACCAGCACCTGACGAAGCCATCTGCACGCAGTAGGATTTGAGGTAGTTCGGTGCTAGGCCATGTAGTGACTTGTAGACGAGCAATGAGAGTTTGTATTCAATGCGGTACGGTATTGGAAGCCAATGCAACATGTCACGCAGTAATGGTGTCACATGATCATACTTATGCATTCAGCATAGACTGTAGTCGATCGTGCAGGTACTTTGGCACCAGCCAACAAACTGTTACACCGGTCCACCTGAGAAACCACGAAGCAGAAAACGGCTGCTTTTGCAGCCTCAAAGGGCAGTGATCGTACACAGCTTTTGATTAACCGTAGCTGGCGAAAGCATCTGCTCACCGTCAGTCCTACTTGGCGTGTCATGGACATGTCCGTCTGGAATAAAACTCCAAGGTCATGCATGGTAGTAGATAATAAACCCGTTATGTGGGTTTTAGCCTGGCCCTCGCATTGCATTGTCATAAAGTTTCTTCAACATCTGTGCTGCTTTCGCCCTCCTTCCGTACTTCTACTTCGGCTGTAATCCTGGTTTGAGGTCTCAATATGCCCTTGTTTATTAAAATTGAGTGACAAACTGCATTGAGTGAAGATGCTCTACTTACACTACACCATCCCCAGTCATTACTTACCTGAAGTTCTCAAACCGATCGATATTCAACACTGCAACTCAATTCTGGATTGAATTTCCCTCTAGGTTCCACATATTCTCAGTTCCTCTACCAGTGCCAGCACTTCCCCCGCACCGTCATCTTCATCAGACTCCTCCACTCATCATCCGCAAGCTTTCATTTCCAAATTGAAGTCTCACTTATTCATACCCTAACACATTAATCTCATACCTTCCAAACTTTCTCATCCTCAATTAGATCCACCCTAGCGCCTGCTCTACTTCCTCCTTCTGGCAACCAGACTCAAACCACCACTGGACAACGATCTCTAAAAAGCACTTTGATACAACTCAGCACTCTTCAATAAGCTAGTGCCCGTATGACAACGACGATTACAGTTGACTCATTTTCATTAATTAAAGTATTATTGTTACTGTTTCATATACACAGGGTGATTGTGATTTTATATCTAAGAGAATTTATTTTCCTCATTAAAAATACTTAGAAATTAAAGTAGTACAGTTTAAAAGTACGTTAATAATAATACTGACATTGTTGGTTTGTTTTTACAGGCAGGCAACGTTAAAGTGTGTGACATCGACCCAGAGCTAAAAGCTAAAATTACAAAGTTCAGATTTCGAAAGGCAACAACGAATGCTGCCATCGTCAGTCAGTGTCTGCCAAATTTTTCTTATCTTAACTCTAGGCATTATTGTTTTATTAATTCCTTCATTCTGTGCATTCATTTATTTGGTGCCTTTTCAGTTGGGAACAGATAACAACATTTGATATGTAGTTTAACAGCAATAAGACTATTCTTTGGTGACATTTTGGTGCTTCATGAATTTGAGACTAATAATTACATTAGATGCAGGTATTATGAGATTATGAGTGATGGAAAATTCTGATTAAAATCAAGAACTTTCTTTTTCGGTCTTGACGTGATAGTGGTCTGTAGTTTGCATTACATGTTTTTTTATTTTTAGTGAAAGTGGACAGAACACGACAACTCATTGTTCTCGATGAAGAATATGAGGTAAATTCTTGATTCTTACATGTTGCGTTTAGTGTGCTAAATCACTTTTCCAAATGTTGGTGCTGAAATCCTCAAAGGATGTTTTGAGATTGCTGTTATGCTTGTTTTGGCTTGTATATACTTCTCAGAGATGGTAGAGACTTGACCCAGGGTTATTTGTTTATATAATAAGCACATTCTTAATAATTGCTGTCAAGGCACTGGCTAATAAGAGGGAGGGCATGGAGAAATGGCAACGAGACAGGGAGAAAGAAGATCAGAGAAAAGACATTTGTCTGAACTGAATCTAGAATGCTGTGGGCACGGTTAAGCATCGTATATGATTATATAAGCACACAATTACTTTGTCTCACTCTGATGGGTTCACTGATGATGCTCCTTTTCCAACATAGGACTACTCGGTTGAGCAGCTGAATGGTGAGCTTCCGGAGAGCCAGCCGCGTTTTGTGCTCTACAGCTATGAATATCATCACGACGATGGTCGAAAATCTTATCCACTCTGCCTCGTCTTCAGCACTCCTCAGGGTGATGAATTAACGCCAGATTTACTGATTATACCACTTCTGTACCTGTTAGTTGTGAAATTCCAGGCTAAAGATTGTCAAGTACAGTGTTTCAAATTTTGCTGTACATTAACACTTTGACCACCACCACCTATGAGTTAACTCAGACGTTTCCTGTACACACAACCTTGGATTTCTCATAGTAGGATACATACTTTTATATGCAAACACTAACTAATGCCTAATAATTCTGCTGACATCAAGGTTGATACCAGATATTTGCTGTCATCAAGGTTGATACCAGATATTTGCTGTTTCAGGATGTATAAGAAAATATGCCATTTCTTTTGTGGAGGGGGATAGAATAACTTGTAGTTTGCATTAGTAAAAGTGAAGAATGGCTAAAATGAAAAATGAATGGTGCAGAACTGTTGAGGAAATTCCAAAAAGTGTAATGAAAGATTGTGCTGCATCTACTCGAACTAGCCATGGTTAATTCCATTATTATTTCTATCAATATTAATATGTGTTAAAAACTTTACGTCTTTGCCTTGGCATGGTAGTTATAATAATTAATTGTGACGGTCAATGTGTTAAAAGTTTATGATAACTTGAGTCAGATACAGCTTGATGTAAATATTCCACTTGTTTAGAAAAACTCAATAATCAAATTGCTGGTATTGGTCCATTGAACTTTGATATAATTGAAGTGAACAATTGTGAAACAACAGTAAACTGACTACTGACTAGCAACAAAATTACTAATACTTACAAAGGTTGAACAGTGAATAGTGTTAATGTTGTATTTGTTAATTCGTTTTGGGAAAATATTTAATCACAATTAACTGTTAATTAATCGTTAATTCATAAATATATAACTATTGTAATCAGTTTAGTATTCATAATTGCATTTTCAAATGCTCTATCAAATACCTCATATCCTGTCCAAATAATTGTCTCAACCTGAATTTTGGAATCTCTCTAATTTACATCATGTCTTTAAATGAACCAAGCGTCAGTTCATTGTCTCCAATAAGCCATTGTCTGCGATTCTTTGTAGGCTGCAGTCCAGAACAGCAGATGCTCTATGCGGGCAGCGTAAGAAACTTGGTCAGTGAGTCTGGTTTGACAAAGGTGAGACTTGGTTCAAAGCACCATCATAGTCAGTGATTCGTGCAGACATATATTTAGAATTTGTTAATGAAGTATGCAAGTCTTATGCCACAGATGTGCAGAAAAAATGTTGAGCGGTATGTTAGGTAAATGGTCTTTGTCCATTAGGGTGTCCCAACAAATATTTTTCTAGAAACTTGAAATGCAGTCCCCCTAAAAAGTTTCCATATGGTCCCATAATAACACCTGTAAAGTTTTATGACACTAAAAAAATATTTAGGGGTGGCTCAAGCCGCCCAAATTTAACCCATATTGGCATAATTTGCGCCTGATGTGTCCAACTTCTAAATGCCTTTATATCCCAATCGTTGATCCTATTATAACAAATTTACTACCCTTGGAAAGCTCGTGAATGGTAGAATTAACAGGTATTTAACTTTATTGGATACAATGGATATTTTGGGCATAGTCTTATGCTCAAAAAATGCAAAATCGAGAAAAATTTGAGATTTTTGAACTTTGGACACAATATCAGTGCACACACAACTAATCATTGGGAGTAGTCATTACAAACTCTTGATAATGTAACAAGTCGTGGTTTTAGCTCCTCCATACCTTCATCTGCTTCATAGTAAGAAATTCTGAGGGGGCTGTGAGGTTCAACCCCTATTTGTCCTAGGACCACACAGTAAAGTTTTAATTGCACACCCCATGCAGCTACACAACAAATCAACGTCTGGACCGTTATTTTTTTACTATTCTCATACTGATCTGCTGATTCTACATCACTGCACTCAAATTGTTCTTCAGTTCTACGTTCTACATTTACACATGTCAACAAGATTGTCACAATTGTGGTTAGAAAACATGTGCCTGTGTTTTTCGACAACCTGTACGAGAAATTGTCTCCGATCTACGTTCTTCGTTATCGTTGAGCTGAAATTCTGTATCAAAGCTGCGTCATGTTTGTTCAGCACAGTCATTTACACAGACCAACGTTATGAAAAATCACACGTGGTCTTATACGATTGGCTATCTCGCCACTCTTTCACCGAAAGATCGAGAAAACTATATTTGAACGCAGCATGGTTTGGGAAAAACTTTTAGGAAGAGATAACCCCGTTATTCCACATTAATGAGAACTCACTGAAAGAACAGAGAGAATTGCTATCTCTTATATCTTAGGTGCTGGTATACCAAGAATGATGTTGCATCATTTTCAGACTTGTCATCTAGAGCAGCATTGCCAGAATTATAAAGCTATGGATTAATTCAAAGAGAGCAGTGACTCTACATGAGAACACCGCCTGACTGTAGATGTCAATCACAAATCTGAGACTTGTTTGGGTTGGATGCCCTGTAATTCACGGTCGTCAACTGTATATGTGATTCGTTTCCATCATAAAGCAATTAGATCTATATTGCCTTACCCATCCAACTTGCTCTGTGATGGCAACAGGCTTGCGAAATGCTACCGAATTGTTCAATCCAAACATGAATACCAAGAGTTTTGAAAATTCTTGATAGTCATATTTCGAGTATGGCCACGCTAAAGCTGTTCAGTAATGAATTCTTATGATTTGTTAGATGCAGACTGCAGTAGCATTGGTCGAGGGTTTGGTTGATGGTGAACCAGATTGGAGCATTCATCTTTAAATGGCTTGCAGAGCTTAATTACAGACCATTGATGGACAAATTTTTACCAAGGACACAAAGAATGCACCAGGCAACTGGACTTAAAAGATTTCTGTGATGTTAACAAGATGTTACGACTGATGGCTGATGTAGAAGGGTGCAAGGCATTGCAAACTCTATTTAATATGCAGTTATTGAAAGCCGTTGTCTCAAAGCATTTGCCAATAATTAGGCCTAATGCATCACACTTTCACGACTTCAAAAGGTTCAAACTGCAACCGTTGATTCCTGTCCTGGTCCAGAGGTCAACTTTAGCACACCAACATGTTTGTAGGCTACTTCCACCAACTAGAGAAAAATCAGACTGACAATCTGTTAACCTTATTCATTTCTACTCCACTGATGATTGCCATGTGGAGGTAGCGACCTGCAATCCTAGTGCACGACATTTACATCATTCGTTTGCTCGAGAGCTTAACTGTCGTCCTTATGCTTGAAAAACCTCATTCGCAAATACAATAAGGTTGCATATTTGTAGATTTTAGTATTTCAGAGCAATATAAGGTTATTAAGCAATACATAAGCACGCTAGTGGGATCAAAGTGTGGACCTCCGAAAATTTCAAACTCATAGGCCTATATGTCGCACGTATAATTTGTGACAACTTACACATATTATATGTGAGCTTTGAGCGGCCTCTAAATATTTTCAAAATGTCCAGAAATTTGGCAGGTACTATCATAGGACCATAAGGAAACTTTTTGGAGGGACTGCATTTCAAGTTTCAAGAAAAATATTTTTCCTGTGCAATCGTGGGACACCCTATTGTCCATGCACAGTTTTTCTGTGAATGTCTGCAATTCGTAATTGACGCAAGTTTCTGCGGACAATTGCGCCTCTGAGTAGGTTACTTGAAGAGGCGCTATATAAATTCTCGTATTGAATAAATGAATTAATGTACATTTGTACAGCTGAGTTGTATTCGTGTTGGACTACTGTTATGTATAATCCATCAAGCTAGAGGAGTTGTCCCAAGACCGTTTCAGAATGACATTGAGCGCCTCTGAGTAGTTTCTTGAAGGGGCGCTATATAAATGCTCTGAATGAATGAATGAATGTCTGGAATGGCAATATCTCTTATCCAGTTCTGGCGCAGAGAATATGCTGCAAAAAATGCAGTATTTGTATAACTGGTGAATTGTTGATGTGATGTGTTGATTCAAATTTGGATAATATGCAAGTTAGGATACATCCGAATAATCAGTAAATACACAGTTTAGTTCATCTGAAGATTGATGAAAACAAGGCAGGAATGGTGGGTAGCACTCACAGCCACCATTGTGATGATATTTATGGCTGTAGTGCACAAAACGTGTGAAGCTCTCACCTTTCGACTGATGAAAAAAATAGACACCTACTATTAATGGAACAAATTATATTACTAGTAATTATATTAGTATTATGCTTGTGATTATTATTATTGTGATTTTCACTGTTATTATTGTGACTGTGGGAGTGGTGGTGTACGAGGTATGTTCCGTGCCTTGAAGCTGGAAGGTTGCGTGTTTGAACCCACCTCAAGCCACCTCGTGGGGACCCTCAGCAAGTCCTTCACTCGCAATTGCTCGTGCGCTTTGACATGAAACTCCAATTCAGTGTCCGTGTTTTAGTTGGGAGCGCCTCCGAGTAGAAATCTTGAAGGGGCGCTGTAAGAAGTGCTCATACATTCATATATATTATTATTGTTTTAAATCCTGAGGGACACATGATCCCTTGTGGTTTAAAATGGCTCATGGGAATATTATTGTTATATGTCTATATCGACTAAGTCTCGTCCAATGCAGGTGGGGTGGATAATACAGTACGTTAACGTGGTTAACGTACTGCAAAAGGCGACGGCATTAATGCGTCTCCGAGCTTGTGAATATTGTGATTATTATTATTAATTTGGTTCAGTATATGGCATATGGTATATGTATATGGCATTGTAGAGTACAATTTTTCAAGACGTGTTCCATACATTAGGGAACTTTGTATTCCCGTCTCCAACCAACCAGGTCGTCGGTCTCTGCGCTCTGCGACTCGTGGGGACTTGATAGTCCCACGCTCCCGTACAGTGATGCGGTCAAGCCGCGCCTTCTCGTATATTGGACCTTCATTCTGGAACAGTCTTCCATTGGCAATTCGTGATGCTGCGTTGCGTGTTTCTCATGAAACATTCTCAAAGTTAATTAAGTCGCACTTGTTCAGAACTGCCCGGTAGCTGCATTAAGCGCCTTCGTGAGGTTATTGTAAGGCGCTATATAAATGTTCACATACATACAGACATTGAATTCTAAGCTCTAGTTGTGTATAAGACAGAAATTATGTTGGAATTTGCAGGTGCTGTTATCAAGTATTAAATTCAAGGATTATGTTGCACTGCTGTCACTTAATCTTTGTAGTTATCTCTTGCAGGTCTTTGAGATACGCAACCTTGAGGAGTTCACGGAGGAGTGGCTCAAAGAAAGTCTCAAGTTCTATAGCTAGGGTTAAAGCTCGAACCGGAATAATTTGCACTGACCACATTCAGCCAGTGCAATGCGACACTTAACAAGTATCTGATGCTTGAATTCCACAAGCACGATGTGAAATTCCGCTGTCGTCAGCTCGTAGTGTCTAACATTTACGCTGTCTATGCATTCGCTACTAGGGAATGTATATTTCAGAGGCAGCAGAAATAAGTTTTCATGCTCAATGACAGAAGCTAGTCCTGTCCAAAAGCAGAGTCTGATTGGCATCTGTTTTGCAGCTGGATTTGGTTGCTGGACATTGGATCTTATGCCAATCGGTCAAAGATACTGCTATTCAGATCCCGAAAATTCCAAATTGCCTGACATAATTTTTTTTAACTTGGACATGACTCGTGATGTGTGTGTGTGTGTGTGTTGGGTATATATAAAAAGTGGATGTCGTAATTAACTGCAAATGGTTTTGAGATCAACTCTCAAGATTCCTTTTTGTATTTTACATTTACATTTCTTGATGTATGTGTCGTAAAATAATGCATTACAAACTGTACTGTCTGTTGCTTTTCTACGAATGCCAAACTGCGGCTTGAGCAGATTTTTAAAGGATCACAGCCGAACCTATAATTACGAATTGCCCCAGTTTGCTGCATTGATTGAAGCGTACATCCCATGATCCTGTGTGTGTGTGTGTGTGTGTGTGTGTGTGTGTGTGTGTGTGTGTGTGTGTGTGTGTGTGTGTGTGTGTCTAGCATGGCCCGTATCCAACTGCATGGGAACCTTATATGACGTGGCACTCATTTTATTCCTTCATTCATTTCGAAAATTTATATTTTGTGCCCATTTCAGAAGGTACTCAGAGGCGCTCCCAGCCCAGCTACGGCTAAAAAGTTAGATCTTGAAAGCAGCCAGATTATTCCGAGGTATGTATGTATGTATATGACCATTTATATAGCGCCTTAACAAGAATCTCATGAAGGCGCTTGACGTAGCTACCCATCAGATCTAAACAGATGCGATTTAAGAGATCTAGAAAATGTTTCCTGAGATGCATTCGGTGCAATGTTGCGAATTTTACGAGGTAGTAAGCGCAGTGTAGTGGGAGCCTGTTCCATGTGGACGGGCCAACAACTGAGAAGGCTTGACGCTGTCTGGTACAAGAGCGGGTTTGAGGGATTAGCAGCTCTCCATTGGCCGAAGAGCATAAAGCACGATGGGAGGATAAGCCAGAGATCACACAAACAGGACGGGCTGAGGTGCTTGTGTGCTAAGGAACATATCGGATGAAGCCAATGAAAATGAGCAACTTGAAGGCTTATTCCTTTAAATAACAGTGTGTACATTTAATTGATCTGCTGCCTGTTTGGTTCAATAAGTCGTGACTTGACGACTTGCTCAAACCCACAAACGTTACATGGGAGATGAACACTTTGCTGAAATGGCGTCCGCATCATAGACCCACCACACTGCAGTAAGATTCACATTTAATCATGTCATCAAATGTAGTAAAAGTGGGTTAGGCCTATAGTCTGATTAATAATATATTTAAGGACGTTCAGCAGCATATATATATCCTGTTCTGTTCGCAGCCAGATTGGCTTTGCCTTTTGTTTTATTTTGATAGAGTAGTCTATTGTGTGCAGTATTTGCCTCATGAAAGTGAAACTAAATATGTATGCAGTAATTTTCATGCATCCGATCCATATATTATAATAAAACTAGATGTGTAACCCGGCGTTGTCCGGGAAATTTAGGGTTTCAAACACTACTCCACTGTGGTACCCAACGTTGACCGCTAAATTTCGGGTTTTCGCCAACCCTCTACCCCACCCCGCTTCCCAAAAAAGCAAAACGTAAACCGCCCCTGCGGGGCGCTACGGAAATTATTACTGGGCTTGTATGACGTCATTCGGGCTGTAGACTCCTTTACTAAAGCTCGATACTGTTTACCAACGCGTGAGCGATGAAATCTGTTTTAAAACGCTTCTGTCTTAAAACGCTAATAACTCGAGTTCTAAAGTGAAATTTAGGGTTTTAACAACTACTCCACTCTGGTACTCATCGTTGACTGCTAAATTTCGGGTTTTCGCCAACCCTCCACCCCACCTCGCTTCCCCAAAAAGCCAAACGTAACCCGTCCCTGCGGTGCGCTACGGATATTATTACTGGGCGGGTATGACGTCATGCGGAGTAGACTCTTCACCAAAGTGCTAGCGTTATCATTTATTGATGAAATCTGTCTTAAAACGCTAATAATTCTTGTTTTAAAGTGAGTTAAAACCTGAAAATAGTTGCGATGACCTTATAATTTGGGTAAGAATCGATTGCAAGAATTTTTATAAACCGACGCTGTTTCATTTCCGAGCCTATTTTGCAGGGGAGAGTCAAAAAGCGTACAAACAAACAAACAAACATATGGAATTTCGGAATTATAATATAGATATATCGAAAATCTTTAGATGTATATATTCAGAGAATGAATGGACCTATCCCTAGGCCTACAGTAATATGACGAAATTAAGGAATTATGACAACCAAATCAGCAGTACATAAAATACTAATTGTTATATTTTTATGCCCCTATTTATGATAATTTAGATGAATAACGTCAGAACAGAGCTTAAATTTCTATCTTTGTGACGAGCAGGCTGTTGTCAAACGGAAGCACAGCAGAAAGGACGGCATCCAGAATCTGTTCAAAACAGGAATCAAAAACAAATGCTAATTGAATGTTGTAAGAAGATAATCAGATTCGACTGATTATAAACTTAGCTTTATAATTATAAATATATGACATTTATAAATATATATAAATAATTGTATATAATAAGGTCAAGCTATCCCTCAGCCTAAGCCTATTAACTAATCCTAGCTGGCCATAGCTGACAATATTATTATGCACTATAGTTTAAAAACAATAACAACTTCATAACACGGATGCTGTATAATATTAAGAACATTTATTAGGCTTTATCTGCTACTCTCTGTGTGTTTGTTAACTGTCGTGTTATGACGACCGGCTATTTTGTCAATAAAAATTTCTATATATATATATATATATATATATATATATATATATATATATATATAGAGAGAGAGAGAGAGAGAGAGAGAGAGAGAGAGAGAGAGAGAGAGAGAGAGAGAGAGAGACTTTCCTCTGGCAATTGACACCTGCTTTTAACGGCTACTTTTGGATTTTAACAAATTTCTTTGCACTAAAGCACAAATTATATTGATGACAAAGTTGAACTGAGAAATTTACATTTACAGACCCCCTATGAAAAATGCCCATATTCTTAATTTCCTGCTTTGCATGTTTCAAGTTCTTGCTAAAGATTTTAACCGGGCACCCATGATTAAAAGTCAGAGCATTGCTGTTTTGTTTATAACCTAGCAGCCTACTTTTTCATCTTCTTACGTGGACTCCTTGGGACCCCGAAACAGAACATCAGTATTCCCGAATAGGCCAGATTTAAGCCAGGTGTAAGAGTTATACCCTTTTGTGCATACCGGCCCTCGCGCATAGTAGTCTACCTATGTTGCCTGCAGCGGTATTATCACAGCGCTGGCCGTTCTCGCATCAAAGGATGCTAGGCGAACTGTTCGAACATATATGATCGAACATATAATTATGAAAGAAACTATTGCAATTTGCAAATAATTTCGTTCACTCACTTCATCTTCTTTGTCCCTCTCTGTTTCAGATTCGACACTCGACTTCTGAGGCTATAAGTATAATAATGTGACAATTAAGTGTTTTAAACATAAAGTCATTATAAATATGAATACAATAACGAACCTACAAACCAACTAAAAATTGTCCATCTTTCTGATCATCTGCTTATCTGTCGGTCTATCTGTTTGCAAGTCTGTCTTAAGATCTGCGGTCAGTCAGTCTGTCAGTGGGTCAGCCAACCAGTCAATCGGTCAGTCTGCCAATTAGTCAGTAAGTCAGTCAGTTGGCGAGCCAGCTGGTCAGTCACTCCCCAGTTAATCAGTTAGGGGTCAGCCAGCCAGTCACTCAGCCAGCCAGCTGGTCAGTTTCTTTGTCTGTCTGTCTGTCTGTCTGTCTGTCAGTTTGTCTGTCTTTCAATGTCAGTAAAGAAATTGATTGTAAACCGGGGTAATTGATTCAGTCAATGTTTGTTCTTCAGTTATTCACAGATTGGTCAGTCATTTCGTTAATAAATCAACACTTAGTCTTGCAGGATTTAGATAATAATAATAATTATGATTGCTTGGCAGATTGGTTTATAATGTTTAGAAGTCATATTGTGTTATAAAGATGATGATTAGTAATTGTTGCTGCTTACATTGTTTGCTGGTAACTTTACTTCTATCTTTGGTCTTTCATCTGTGACGATCTCACTGCGTTGATCAGTCTGTGTAATCTTTGGCTGTGAGTCATGCTCATCATCCTAAACATTGAAACGGATCTAATTAAGTTACTCAGAAACCATTTATTTGCTTACATAAGCCTACACCCCATGGTTACATAAAATGTCTGTATATAGGCCTATTGATATGCCATAATAATATATCTATTCATGAATCATGAATGCATGCATGCACGTATTTATGTGTGTATGTATGTATGTATGTGTGTGTGTGCATTTATGTATGTATATATGTATGTATGGTCATGTCTCAAACTACATGCTTGAGGTACTTCACTGGCTCCCTATTCGCCAGCGTATTGAGTTCAGGGTAGCTGCATTGGTATGGGGATGTTGTCAGGGCCTTGCCCCAATTTACCTCCGAGAGCTATGCAGCTTTACATTGGGTATCCAAGGACGTCGTCAGCTACACTCTGCTGATAAGGGAATCCTCTTAGTTCCTTTTGCTCGTTCTACTACCATGAAGAATCGAGCTTTTTCTGTGGTTGGCCCAGTGGTCTGGAATGGCCTTCCTTTTGAGCTACGCATATACACCCTGGGACAGTGGGACTCTAACAGGATCCTTCCTTACTAACCTTAAAACTGTTCTTTTTGGGCACGCTGGAGTCGGGAGCGCCTCTGAGTAGTTTTTGTATTGAAGGAGCGCTATATAAATGTCCGAATGAACGAATGAATGTATGCATGCATATTCGTATGTATGTATGTATGTATGTATGCGTGTATTTATAGCTATCTATATCCTTTTATCTCCCTTTCCTTCCCCTCCATTTTTCTCCCCTTTCCTGTCCGATCATGATAATTACTCACTCACTAATTCACTCATTCACTCACTCACTCACTCGTTCACTCATTCATTCATTCATACATTCGTTCACTCATTCATTCATTCATTCATTCATTGTTTAATTCATTCTTTCGTCCATTCTGAACTGGGCTATACTTACATCATCGTCGGGATTCTGTTGGTGCCAAGTTTCGGTGACGTAGTCTTTGAGAGATCTTATATCATGAGGATCAAGTTGAGGAAGTTCTGAAACAGCACAGCTGAATATGGAGCGTTCAGTTACAATTGCAGAAGAGCAAGAAAGGCGCACGCGGTTGTAGGACATTAGCCCCCCTGGACATTATCCCCCCCGGACATTGTCCCCCCCGGACATATTCCCCCCGATTTCGCGTAGGACATTAGCCCCCCCCGGAAAAAGTCCCCCCCTATGTGCAAATCGTAGAATAATGCCGTAACCGATAAGACTTGCCACTGGTATGCACTTGCAAACGAAAGTACTTATAGTACATTTAGGTCCTAATTGTATCAATAGGCCTAGGCCTAGACTTAGACTGAAATGAACGAATGGGAATCGTATGTAGGGCCTACACAGTCTATTTGTTTAGTGTCTCACAACAAAGATTTGTTAACGTCAGTTAGGCTATGTCTCAGCGTCCTAGACTTATTAGTGCCATTTCAATCCAAAATTAGATTCAATACATTAGAGAAATGAACGAATGGGAATCGTATACAGTAAGTAGGCCTACTTGTTAGTGTCAGTTATGGCTACAACGAAGGTTTATTAACGACATTTACGTATGAGCTTCGTAGACTTCATAGCGTCGTTTCAGACCTTTAAATGTCTTATAATATACATATTAAACCTTCAATTAACTTAACATATTCCTACAGGATGTTGAACTAATGTGTAATGTATAGATATTCATTTAACATAGGCCCATTAATTACATTTTGTGCATCACTTTTAGGTAATGCTATCATATAATGGGGGGGATAATGTCCTACCCCGGGGGGGATAATGTCCGGGGGGCTAATGTCCGGGGAGGGGATAATGTCCGGGGGGGATAATGTCCAGGGGGGCTAATGTCCGTTCCCCGCGCACGCACAATATGTCGCCGAAATAACGATCATGTATACTGGAATAAACCGAATGACAATAGCAGTAAAACAACAATAATAGTAAAATAACAATAATAGTAAAATAACAATAAAATATCAATAGCAGTAAAATAACGACAATAGTAGTGGTAGCTTTAGTGCGAGTAGCAGCAGCAGAAACAGCATGCTGCAAATTCAAGAGCAGCAGCAGGAGTAGCCTAGTAATAATAGTAGACACAGTTGTTGTAGTAGTGGTACTACTGGTAGTAGTAGTAATAGTAGTAGCAGTGGTGGTGGTGTGTTGGTAGTAGTAGTAGTAGTAGTAGTAGTAGTAGTAGTAGTAGTAGTAGTAGTAGTAGTAGTAGTAGTAGTAGTAGTAGTAGTAGTATTAGTAGTAGTAGTATAATAGTAGTAGTAGTAGTAGTAGCAGTAGCAGTAGCAGCAGCAGCAGCAGCAGTAGTAGTTGGTAGTAGGGGTAGCAATAGTAGTGGTAGTAGTAGTGGTGGTGGTAGTTTTAAAACGAATTTAGCTGTATGGCAGCCACGCAAGGCCCTCATATATGCTATGCTATCTTACTGCTCATCTCGCCAATGCCGCCTGGCGACTGACAGACTGAATCGACCTCATTCTGAGAGGGCGGCGGGTATCAGTGCATTCGTGTCTTTCTGGAACCTCGGAAACTCGACTTAGACCTTTATGTGGCTTCTCTTCATACAACCCATCTGACATGACGCAGCGTTCGATCGTTAATAAGATGTTTTCAGAGTATAGCGCTATATGAATATGTGGCTTACGAATGCGATTCATTGGTACAACGACGACAAAAGAACAATGTGACATGTCACCTATAGCAGATACCCAATGTTATGCCTATATAATTATCACAATATAACAGAATATTACATAATTTTATAGACCTACATCATGTATACATGTATCTAATCATAGCTATATACATGCCTAATAATGACACGTGTGTATCTGCATGTCCAAACTGCAGGCATCGTGACAATAATTTATTGTTAAGATCAACCGGATCTTCTCAACCCGGATAAGGGTGAGTCTCTCGACGATTGATTTCGTATGGCTGGATAGACTATGTAATAATTATATATATATATAGGCCCTATATATATATGTTATAGACACGCGCATGCGCGTCAGATGATCTTTCAGACACGAAGACGGAAGTGACGGCATTTCAAGGTTTTAAGCAAAACGAATCTCTTCCACCGGGACAATTCAGAATGATTTTGGATAAAACGCAATGCATTGTGCGACGTGCGAACTATCTCTCATTCAATCCCTGCCTCCCTCTTCCCTGCCTCTCCCTTTCCCTCCCCACCTTTCCCGTCCCCTTCCCTCCTCTCCCTATATATATATAAATATATACGTGCATACATACATAAATACATACATACATACATACATACATACATACATACATACATACATACTGTAACATACAAACATACATACAATTCTCTGTCTCTCTGTCAACTTGTCAAACATGATTACCAAATACCCTGGCTTAATATTTCTTAGATCTAAGTGACAGCGGATTCAATCTAGCTTTTGGATTAGATTTAATTAGATTATAGATCATTATTGTATGAGATCTGTTAATACTAGATTAATATAATTATATATGTAGTGCAAGCTCGAGTCTAAGAAACCCTAATATCCTCATTTGGCTCAAAGGTCGAACGGATAGGCTATTTCATTTTCAATTATAATATTAATTAACCATTCACTGAAAGGTCTATTATATAGGCTAATTGTTAAAAATTAATGTCGTTTGAGAATGATTACTGAACCTGGCTTGCTGTAGTCCAACCTGGAGCAGGAGTTTGCCAATGCCAGCACAAACGAATTTGGTTTGTTGCTATAGTGTTCAACAATCTACAACCAGAACAACACTTCTGCTATTCATGTATGATGTTGTCCGTCGTTGTTTCATGTTGTCTTATCATGTTTCATGTTGCTGTTTCTTAATTTTTGTGGAATGTTGTCTGATCCATAAGCTAATTTGGATTTGTTTGGAGGGAAGATACGAATTGGAGTGGAAGAGGAAGAATGTATAGCAAACAAGTTTAAAGTAAGGGAATGAAGGGAGAGGGAGGGTAGTATGCCTTCTATAGGACGTGTAGGGGAAGAGGAGAAGAGGAGAAGAGAATGCACACCATAGTCGAAGAGGACAGAACGAGAAACGAAGCTAAAAAGAGACGAATTAAGACAGCTCAGAAAGGAGGGATCAAAGTAAACTATAAATGGGAGATGAAAGGGACATAGGGGAGCGTGGGCAGGGAAGGAGTAAAAAGGAAGAAAAAATGCGTAGACCTGTGTCTTTATTGTGAAGATGTAAGAGTAAGTGTAAGGTATGAGGCTACATGTATATGAGCATCGTGGATGGGAGGAGAACAGAATAAAGTGTAGAGGAGTAGTTGCAGAGGTCTCTTTCCTATAGCCAAAGTCCTACGTGTATGGACAGCCGAAGTCCTACGTGTGTCTGTGTACTTACATCCATGATGTTCTGGAAGACAGGTTCATCGTCGAGAGAGAACAGCTCCCCATCGTCCGTCTTCATTCGGTTCACTGTGTAGTGACGGAACGAGTCTTTGTAGCACATGCTCAACGCGAAGTGACCTCCATCCTTCTCACGAATCCTATTAATAGACATTCAACGATTTTATGTAGCCCAGTTCTTGCACTTAGTATAGATGCAAATAAATCTGGAAGAGTAGGTAGGTGAGAGTGAGGCACAGGCAAAATGTTCATGTTTTTGGTGACCTTGAGGTGTCGGACTGGGTAGTTATACAGGTACATGTAATAGATAAAGTACAGGATTAATGCCTGTTTAAATATTACTGACACTCTTTGTCTGTCTCTGTCTGTCTCTGTCTCTATCTCTTGTCTCTGTCTCTTGTCTCTGTATGTGTCTTCCGCTGCCTCTCTCTGTCTTTCTGTGTCTCCCTGTGTCTCTCTGTCTCTGTCTGTCTCTGCCTCTGTCTCTCTCTGCCTATCTCTGTCTCTCTCTGTCTCTATCTGTCTGTCTGTGTGTCTCTCTCTCGCTCTCACCCTCATGACTCTCTGTATGTCTGTCTCTCTCTCTCTTCCTACATTTTCCTCTCTACATGTACGTGCCTGAAGGTTCTCTTATTGTAACCCCAAATCAACCGATTCCACATGCCAGAGGATACTGCAGCCAATGGGTATGCAACTTCCTTGGTGGCACCGAAGGCATTCGACATTAAAGTCTCTCTGGTAGGCCTACGTGTGTTGATGTATGTGAGGCGTCCACGTTTTAAGGTCAGGTTCTGTCAGTGCTGCGATGTCATTAGGTAAAAATCAAAGACTCATCGGCTTCTATTTGATGACGATGCTGCTGTTGTCGCCACTTTTTTTCAAGTGTTGTCTGGTTAGAATAATCTATCTATCTATATCCGGTCGCCACAAGCAGTCTGTGTACTTACATCATGGATGTAAGTACACAGACGCATAGCGACTGTCTATAGGTGCCTCTGTCTCTCTGTCTCTCTCTGCCTATCTCTGTCTCTCTGTCTCTCTCTGTCTCTGGCCTAGTTGCCCGAGTTGCGGACCTGCACGGGAAAACCTACATTCTAAGTAAATAAACAATAGGTGACTTATACGCACAATGGCAACGGTGCCACACAAGTCATCAGATTAGATTACATTTGATCCTGATTGTTAGGTCGGGAGTGCCTCTTACGAATCTACCTATAAGCTGCGCTTCATAAATTTTTTAGTATAGCCTACATTTGGTCAAATGCATAGAATTATTAATTTTGCATGTAGGCCTAAAATCAACTGGAATGTAGAATAATCATCAGCACCACGTGATCAATGACCTGTGACCACTGGCGCTGCAAGATGATGGTGACCATATTAGGTCGAATATTACACAACAGTAAATGTAACTCAGAACAATAGATGATTGTGTTCTTACAGAAATTTTCCGCTTGGCTGACGTCCAGTTGCCACAAGTAGTCGTTCCGCTTCGTCTCGGTCCACTGATCCGTGGAACCACGGTTGGAATGTGTGCAGTTCCTTAGCAACGGCCGTCAGAAACTGCTTCCTCTTCGATTTCAAGACGTCACTTGGCTACATAACAAATTAACCATCATTTGGTAAGTTAGTTAATAGTTAGTTACCTTGGTGGGTAGGTCTAGCTGGAACGATAGTTAGATGGACAGAAAGTGATAGTTAGATTTAGAGTGTCTTTATTATATGCCGCATTCTTTTCATTACTTGTATTTCCTGCTTTCTCCTGTTCAGATCTTCAAGTCTTACCATCGTGACTTTCAGTATTCGTTTGAGGCAAAGCTCGAGGGTACGTACCATACGTATTCTATTTTGTGAAAGGTACGTACGTATTTTAACGTACCCTATTTTAGGGTACGTAAACAATAATAAAATACGTTAGCCTCGTCATTGCTCATTATAAGAATGTTCGATTTAATTTAAGCAAACAATCACAGCCAAGTGCACAGCGTAGTGAATTGCTGCAATGCTATATTGTACGACTGTACGTCTATGTTTATCCAGCATACATTGCACTTAATGTACTAATTAATGTCAGTTAGTCGGCTCAGTTCCGCTGCAGCGCTTAAAAGTCCAACTCTAAGGAAAAGGTGAACCAGTTGCATCCAATTATTAGCCTAATTATTACAGAAGAATTTATCGAATTAAATTTACTGCTACGCTACCGGAAATACCGATTTAAATGACGCATACTGTTGACTGCATGTATACGTACTGTAACGTACATGTAGGCTATAGGCAGTGGCGGCGCCAGGATGTGAGCTTTGGGGGGCTGAAGCCTTCCAGAGGAAATTTTCCATTTTCATTCGCCAAAATTTCTTACGACTTTTTGGTCATCCGGTCGAAAATCGTGCAAATATTTCAGTTTTGCATGTAAAAAAACCGGGATAGCCTTTTTAGGGGGCTTAGCCTTTTATAGGAGGGCTTAGCCCCACTACCCCCCTAGCGCGACACTGGCTATGGGTCGCCGAGTAAGCCATAAACAAAATTTTCGTGCACATGTATGGTACCGTACGTACCATACGCGCATTGTATTTTTTGAAAGGTACGTACGTATTTTAACGTATTCTATTTTAGGGTACGCGTACCCTCGAGCTTTGGTTTGAGGTTACCAAAGGTTACCAAAGGACCCACCCGATATACTCAGAGTAGTGCACTATTAGTTTTAATTATTATACACTGTTATACAGTGTATAATTATGTCATGTGTTCAGTCCGTTTTGGATTATGGTTGTTTTCTCCGAATAAGCTGATTTTGATTTGCTTTGCTTTGAATGTTGTTTATCAACGCATTTAATAAACATGTCTAGTTGTCTACAGGCAGATATATATATATATATATATCTTTGTTACCGCTACGTAGACGCATGATAGATGGCTTTGACAGCCGTTGTAGCGACGCATCCGGTATTCCTTAATATCTTATTCTCTCACAGGCCGTGATTAAGTTCAGCCTGATTTTCAGTTCTGTCAAGCACTGTATGAACTATCCTGTCTGCTACATCATATTTCTGGATAATTCTATTCTCTTCCGTAATCCATTCTTTCCTACCCTATCCAGCTATGTTCAACTCTACAGAACCTATTCTACTTTAGTCCATTGTTTGGTCAAGTCAACCCTTACCAAAGCCACATCACCTTGCTTGCTCTGTTTGACGTTAGCGCTGCGTTCGACACTGTCGATCACGCCATACTCCTTGAACGTCTGTCTAAATCTTTCGGCATAGGTGACTCTGCCCTTCTTTGGCTCAGCTCTTTTCTCTCAGATCGCTCGTTAGCTGTGATCTTTGGGTCCACACGGTCTGCCTGGTCCCCTGTCCCTTACGGCTTGCCTCAAGGCTCGGTCCTGGCACCGCTTCTTTACATTCTCTACACCGCAGATTTATCAGTCATACTCTCTCTTAAGGGTGCCTTGGCTCATCAATATGCTGATGATACGCAAGCATTTGTTCATGGCCCATCCAGTGCAGCTGCCTCACTTGTCGCTACTATTCTTGATGCCACCTCAGCGCTGGACCAATTGGATGTCCTCTAACCGTCTTCGCCTGAATTCGGATAAAACACAATACATCTGGCTTGGCGGCAGAGCTCAGCTTGCTAAGATTGACATGGAGCTCCTCTGCACTTTGTTTCCGGATATCCATTTCTCTTCCACTGTTCGTGACTTGGGCTTCACTCTGGACCCTGTTCTTTCTTTCTCGGTCCATATTAACCGTGTCTCGCGAACATGTCTCTATCATCTTCGCCAGCTGCGTACCATCCGTCATTCACTTTCCCCGCAAGCTATTAAGACGCTTGTTCACGCCTTAATCTGCTCTAGGGTTGACTTTGGGAACTCTTCATACGCCGGTCTTTCTTCTCTCAACCTCTCTAAACTTCAGACAATACTCAATGCTGCTGCTCGCCTAATTGCTGGTCTTCCCAAGTTCTCCCACATTTCAGTCTTTATTCGGGACACTCTTCATTGGCTTCCTGTACCACAACGCATTGAGTTCAAAATTTTGACACTTATGCGCAATTTTCTTCTTGGGTCGCTCCATCCTACATGTACCTCCGTTCTTTCTGTATTCAGGTCTCCTTTCTCCCCGGTCGCTCTGCCCTTCGTTCGGCAGCAAATGGCCTCCTTGTTGTTCCTCGCATGCGTGGGGCTACTGCCCAGTCTAGGAGCTTTGCCTATGTTGGCCCCTACTGCTGGAACCGTCTTCCACATAAACTACGTCTTGAGCTTCTCAGCCTCTCTCTCCCTCTGTTTAGGAAGCGCCTGAAGACTATACTATTCGTTAGCGACAGTGCTAACTTAGGGTCGGGAGCGCTACTGAATCTGTGAGCGGCGCTATGGGCCTACAAGTGTTCAATTACAATTACAATTACAATTACAATTACAATACGTATGGTCATTATATATTAACCAATTCAAGGCGGATCAATATATCCCGTAATTTAATTTGGTTTAGGCTATAGCTAAAAATAATCACAACACTATAATATGAATAAGTTGTAATAATTATATATAGACCATAAATTATACATAGCATACAGAATCATATCGACAGTCGACAGTGCAAAATATATTAGGCCTAAATAATAAACAAACAAGACCGGATTAAGGCATGTTCAACATGTTCGGCCGAACAGGGGCCCCCACACTTTATAAGGGCCCTCACATGCGGGAAAAAGTTTTTGGGGAAAAATTGGTTTATTCTGAGAAAATTTCGGCCAAACGACTAAAAGGGCTGTCAGCTATTTTTGGCAGGGAAGAATCGGTACATCCTAAAAAAAATTCGACCAAACGACTAAAAAATGTCGTCAAATTTTTCGGCCGAAGATCCCCCCAAAAATTTCCGAACAGGGCCCCCACATTTCTTAATCCGACTCTGCCAATAGAGATGATAGTCGTGTTACTTGTGCATTGTAGGGGCCGGTTCGAGCCGCTTGCAGCATTCTGGTCTCCAGTTCCTTCATAGTGACTAGCTGCCAAGCGACTGGTTCCCTATAATCCTCCGTCGGACGCAGACAGGGAATCAGCGGAGGCACTGGAAAGGACGGCGACTTCTGTAGATGGTAGTGGATCAGTTCGTGTGGATGCATGAGTGGAACCGACACTCCGTCGCCGTACTTGATGTGACCATCGCTTGAGAACCCGAGGTAGTAGGTTCGAATCCTGAAAACGTTTAGACAAATGCTCCAATCATAAACGATGAAGGAAGTCAAGTTAAGTTCAGTATACATGCATATACTTATCAGCCTAATTATCGTAATGGACCGTTCGGTCTAATTTTAGACAGAACTAGGCTAATCCTAGTTTTGCCCAGTATAATTCCGATTTCGTTTTTACTGCAATGCGTTGTATGAAATTAGTTTCTGTTATGTTCAGTTTCGTTCTAATCTCTTGATCTCTGATGTGATCTGGCAAACAGCGACAAACACAAAACGGAGTTCTAGTTGCTAGGGACAGTTTTTCAGAACCCATATGCCCGCTCCAGGACAGACCCGGACCTAACAAAGACATACATATTATGCAATAAACATGTAGGGGCCTAGGCTCAGGGATAAATATGTGTGGGGGTGTAGGCCTATGTGCAGCCTGATTTAGTGTGCGCATGCGGATGATTATGTGTATGTTTGCTAGCATACTTGTCTTTATGCTTGTCTCAAATTTTCTGTCACGCATACTAGTCTTTATGTTTGTCTGTGTGTCGATTAGTCAACCCGCACATCCACATGAACACCAACGAATACATAAAGATAATCAGTAGTTCAGTACGCACATTCAGCACATAATGTAGGCCACATAATAAACACACCCGAAGACGCAGAAATATATATAAACAACTGTATTATATAGGATGATCCTATACTGTTGCGTGGCATATGCGATGTCTTTACAATCAAGGTCCCCTGTACATGGATACATAATAGATGCACTATTATACAGAGGTCTTTGGATCTCTATGCCTACTGAGACCGGGCACACGAGTTTCCGGAGAACTGTACTAGAGCTCGCACAACCGTAACTAGGCCTACTTCAATCGGTCGGTCTGTTGGTCTGTATACCCGGCTGAATTTGTCCGCGTGATATCAGAAGTATAAAACTATTCGTATTAAATAATACATACAGTGTATAATTATGTCATGTGTTCAGTCCGCTTTTGATCATGGTTGATTTCTACGAATAAACTGATTTTGATTTGATTTGAGTGTTGTTTATCAAGGCATTTAATAAACAGGGTCACGTGTGTAGGGTCTCGTGGGTAGGCATACGAATGATCTCTTTCCTGTTTGTCATTCTGTGTCTTTACTTCGAACTGACAGACGGACGGAAAAAAGAAACCAGAGTAAAACCAGAGTAAAACGGTGGACAGATGAACAGACATGTGCACAAGAAGGCAGACAAGATGGCAGCACAGGCCAATTTACTATCGATGACATACATACATACATACATACATACATACATACATACATACATACATACATACATACATACATACATACATACATACATACATACATACATACATACATACATACATACATACATACATACATACATACATACATACATACATACATACATACATACATACATACATACATACATACATACATACATACATACATACATACATACATACATACATACATACATACATACATACTTACATACATACATACATACATACATACATACATACATACATACATACATACATACATACATACATACATACATACATACATACATGTACATACATACATACATACATACATACATACATACATGTACATACATGTACATACATACATACATACATACATACATACATACATACATACATACATACAAACAAATGTACATGCATACATACATGCATAGCAACGTATTATGTGCTGGTGGTCTGACCTATCTTCGGAGCAAATGGCGAGGATGAATTTCCCAGCGGTATGTAAATCCTCGTAGATGAGGTAGAGTCCGTCGATGCAGCCTCGCCTGTTCAACCGGAAGTCAGCCTGCTCTGGTGTCAGTCGACCGTGGTAGTAGGACACACCTGCGAACATTGACCTCGTCCGATCCAACCATTCCACCATCTTCTCCACGCATCCAATGCAGTTATCCGATCGCTGGAATTGACGATTCATCGTTATTCGCAGTGATAATAATTATTTAACCCATTATAAGTTACTCCAAAAAATATATATATATAAATTATATATATGGTTGCTAAATATATGTATATGGCGTAACTTAATAGTTTAAATCTTTAATATATTTTATATATAAAACGTTTTATATGTACTATCATGTGGCCTCAGGGCTGTACTGGTAAATTTTGAGGTGAGTACACGCTGATCTCGGGAAAATTTTGTCCTCTCGGGAAAATTTCGTCCATTTTGCCATCTAAAAAATCTGATGACCTTTTTTTAGTCATCCGGCCAAAAAACCATCTTAAACAGCCGTGTGCGCCTGATTTACTAGCGTGTACGGTGTACCCTGCTTTTCCCCCGCGTACACCCTACTTTTCGGGAGGTGAGTATATACGATGCCGTTTTCCCCCGAAGGTGAGTATACGCTGTATACCCTCGTGTACAACCCTGTGTGGCCTATATTACGACTCCTGCAATTGCAATGTTTGATCACTATATTGTGGGGCGCGGTGATGTAGTGGTTATGTTCGTGGCCTTGCAGTCGGAGGGCTGCAGGTTCGAATCCACCTCAAGTCGCCGCGTAGGGACCTTAAGCAAGTCCTTCACTTGCAATTGCTCAGCGCTTCGTCGTGAAACTCCGATTCAGTGTCCGGGCTGTAGTCGGGAGCGCTTCTGAGTAGTTCTCTGGAAGGAGCGCTATAACAAGTGCGCATACAAACCAACAAACAAAACTATAAGCAGTATAGGTCTACAGTAAAACCACCACAATATCGCAGAGTAGATATTATTGTCGATTCGAATAGCTGTTACAGTTTGATTCATACTCCACAACATAACAATCGTATTACGACTCTTGTTCTGTGTCTTAAAAATCATTTTATAGGCCTAACGTATTGATATAGCCTATATACAGGGTGGGCCAAAAAAGTAATCCCCTACGGTTTTTTGTCAATATCTTGGTCAAAAATTGGAATTTTTCAGATCCAGTCTTACGGGCTTGATTTCATATCTACGTACAATAGTCAAATTTCATCGCCATATGGGAAACAGAACAAAAGTTATATCACTTTTAGTGAGATGACCCACCGTTTTTTGACGATTCAAAAAACGCGACGCAACAAAAAGTAACAAAAAACCAATCTAATTATTCTGGCCAATATCTTGGCCGGAAATAAGAATTTCGAAATGAAATTTTACAGGCCTAAAGACAATTCGTATCTACACATGATGGCCAGATTTCAGCAAAATACGTCAAACAGAATAAAAGTTATGGCACTTTTAAGGAGGCCACCCACCGTTTTTTGACGATTCAAAGACGTAATGCAGCAAAAAGTAGCAAAACACGATTTTATTAGGTCTCATCTCAAATAATTGTTATCAAATAGGCTCTGATAATGCCAGATGATCATTATTATTACTATTTTAAAAAAAGAACATGGTACCAGCGTAGCTGCACGTCACGGAGAAGTCACTTAGCAGGATGACAATCAAATTGGTAAATAAGAAATCTGTCAGATTAATCAACAGGTCCATCAAGAACTTGGCAAAGAGACTAAAAAAAGTTTGGAACTGGTGGTGGGCACATTGAACACAAGTTGTGAAGCACTACCAAGTTCATTTTATAACAGTTATTTGAGATTAGACTTAATAAAATCGCGTCCTTGTTACTTTTTGTTGCGTTTCGTCTTTCAATCGTCAAAAAACGGTGGGTGGCCTCACTAAAAGTGGTGTAACTTTTGTTGTGCTTGATATATTTTGATGAAATCTGGTCATCATGTGTAAATATGAATTGTCTATTAGCCTGTAGAATTTCATTTTGAAATTCTTACTTCTGGCCAAGATATTGGCAAAAAATTGTAGGGGATTACTTTTTTGGCCCACCCTGTATAGATACCAAAGATTCATGCATGGACAATTACATATAATTATGCGCATGCGTAGACGTACATTCGAGCATACGTGCATAGGCTACATACGTACGTGCGTATAACCTACATGAGTATAGATGCAACATAATACATGATGTTATAGTTACATACATTTATAAGTACATGTACACACATACATGTACATGCATACATACATGCGTTGATATACAATGTATGCTGTTCGTACATACTTTTCAGAATCCTGTGACTGACCTGAAACCATCAAATGCACTTATTCCAATGACTTACTTAACAGACAATAGACTACGTGCCGATCCTTTGACGTTTGTAGACTTTATAAATACTTCCGGGTCCGTGGAGTTAATTTTCAGCTTTGCTTCACACGCTGTGTCGATTGCAAACAGGATGCAAGGTTGGCCTTTCAAATAGGCAGCTGGGTAAATAAAGGGGAGGAGAGGAGCGAGATGAAAGGAAGGGAAGGGGCATATATATATACACATATATATACATATATATTATATATACATATATATTATATATATATACTTTGATTCCTATTGGGCATCGGAGAAATGGGGTCACTCTGTGACCTATTTAGGCTCCGGTTACTGTAATGATGCTTTTTTGCCTTTAGGTTTCTGTAACACATAATTTATATAATAGACGTAGACCTACTTGTCGTGCGATGGTCTAATCGGTAGCGGCTGGTTCTGGCCATACAACGGTGGCGGGTAAATCCGAGACATAATATAAAGAGGTGGGAAAGAAGAGCGAAACGGAAGAATAAGAAATAAAAACGATAGAATAAATATTTAGAACACGAGGTCAACGGAAATAATTATATATTTAGCAAGACAATGAAACGGAGGCTGACGTTTAGATAGCCAGACAGAAAGTCAGGCAGACTGACATGTTGAGAAGATCACACATGTAGGCCTATACATGTAGGCGTCCGTTCAGGATGATAGAATCAATACATAACACCAGGGTGAGATTTTCTGGGGGTTGACCGACTTCAACCCACCTCCTAGTCATTCTTATGTCTCCATAGCAAAGTCTTCTTTTCACATCGAAATTTCACGTGCATCATAGGCTGACATCTGCAGTTATTTTTCTACAATTCTCATATTGTGTAGAAGACCTACATGCTGCTTACGCATATTTAGATCGCACGCTGTTACTGACGCAATGACAGTACCTCGACTGTTGTATGCTGCCTAGAATGTTGACGTTATGTGATTGCAGGAGACTGCAGCCAATGATTGGAACTGCTCCCATAGCGAAAGCAGATCAGATGGGATACATGTATATGTATCTGTGAGTGATGGAACTGCCACAAAAAATTAGCCTACGAGTTGATGCAGCTGAGGACTGTTTCTTCAAGGTCACCGGCGTCTATTCCCACCACCAACCCGACGCCATTATGTCCTTCGTCCGCAAACGGATTGAACTGTCTTGCAAGGACGACACCAAGGTGCCATAGGCTATAATTATATGATGCATATTAATCATCCATGACAATGACAAATTTAAACAAAGCATTCTTTGCACGTTCGTTGAATATCTTCTTTGCATCATCGTCGCATACATACAGACAAACAGACAGACAGACACCGACAGACACAGACAGACAGACAACTAGACAGAGTATTAAACAGAAAAATTTATGATTGAAAAAATCATGAAATTAGACCGTGTTATGCCGTGATGAAGGTTTTTCGGGCGAAAATCGTCAATAGGCCTAAACCATCCGAAAACAAAAAATTTCGTCAGAAATTTTGATTACTAAAAATAAGGTTGTCAGAAAATTTTTGCCCAATGGTCATGAAATAGAGATGATCTATTTCGGTTAGCCTACCCCTAAGAAGTTGCGGTCGCAAAATGTGTTCGCTTTGGCGTCTCTTCTGTAGGACCCGGTTTCGAAACATGCAGGCCTATATAATTATGGAGGGACATGACTTGTTTTGTAGGCTGCTATTAGCGCCCTTGTATTTAAGGCCGTCTGGTCTGTTAGTAGTTAATTTTTGTGATTTGTGATTTGTGTTCTTGTCAATTCTTTCAATTGCGTAGCCTAATCCTACACTGTAGGCCTAACCGGTTGCGGTCTGTCAACCGGATTGTTCAGTAAAGTAAATTTATATATATATATATATATATATATATATATATATATATATATATATATATATATATATATAAGAATGACCATGCAGGAGTTGAGACTCCAAACTCCGGCAAGTCTCGATTTCGTAAAATTCGTTCTTACTTTCTTTAAAATAGGAGCTTACGCTGCCAACTATCGCCATTTCTCTCAACCGTATACACTCAAACTTTGCCGCACTAAGAGTGTTAGTAATTTTTTAATCAACTTAATATTGAAGCAAGGACACTTGAGAAGCAAATCTTAGAGATTGCATAGGTTAGAACGCTTCCTTGCAACCATGCAGAGTCCCTCCCTAGGTTGTAGCTGCGCAAATCATTTACTCACTTTTAATAGACAGCATTGAATATGCTGCATCCGTGGAAATTATTCAATTTAGGCCTACAGTGTATAAGCCTTTTCTCACTATTTCATTTCCCAAGTCTATATTGATCAAATTGCGGCCTTTTGGCCTGACTGCCTATTACTGCAACGAATACGGTGCAATTTCTTTGTACCACAGGTTAATGCCTGGTTATAGAAGTTGATCATCAGAAATTAGTTTAACGCTGGTGGCGAATGACGGTATCAACAATTCGAAAATTAATTTGTCTGACCCGATGTGACAATGCAATGCAGATATGGTGACACTTTTGAATGTGTGTTATGTAATAATGGCCTTTTATATAGGCTACATGCAGCCCCTTATAAACACGAACAATCTCACGAAGGCATTTGACGCATGTAGGCCTATAGTATACCCAACAGATCAAAACAAATGCGATTTTAAATATTTTGAGAATGTTTTCTGGGTTGCTTGCAGTGCAACTTTATTCCAAGTGCTATCCGTGGTCGACAATGAGCTCATCAAAACAGAACAAAACGAAGCAAAACGAAACAAAATCTGAAACTGTTGACCATCCACTAGAGAAGATAGAACAATTTAATTGGCTGTCGTAGTCTGACAATGACATATTGCCCCTCAGTATTAGGGCCTAAACTATCATGAATGCAGATCATGAGTTGGATTATGTGATTGCATTCACGCGATAACGAAGCCTTAATTACGAAGGAGACAGTCACTCGATCATCACATCATACACACAGCGGCAAGCATGGAAGCATCTGTGCTAAACATTCAGGAATCAGATCTTCGAAATAAGTGACAACATGATCTTATTTTGGACTGAATTTAATGATGAGTCGAAAGTTAATGGTTGCGTAGCGACTAGCGAGCTCTGCTTTTTTATACGACCTGTAACAGCTGCAGCCAATTTTGCAGAAGCAGCAGAACTTGGTAAACGTAACAGTGGAGCAGCACTTCCTTGGTCTTCTATTATCCAATTGATCACAAATGTAACAGATTCGAAACTAACTCATGTATCAGGTGACTGTGAAGAACTTGTATAATTAAAGAAGACAGTCGCTGATTGACTGCGCCATCTTGTCAGCGTTCTTCCGGCAGGTAAAGTAACAATAATAGGCTAATCTACAGAACACTTGACTGAATCACCTCATTGCTTTTTATTGAATCACTTCATTGATTTTACTGATGACGTCGCGACTCTGCTTATTAATCGCAAGAGAGGGCTGTTGAATTGACATGTTACTGTTTAACGAACTGTCATAGCAAAGATGATTGGTGTGGCCCTCCTCCTTTATCCAGGCTTGGGACTGGCACTGGTTGTTGAATTGTGAATGTATGCTGTTATTATACGAGCACAACCATTGGTATACTTAAGAGATTGTTCACGGCATCAGTGCAGAGATGTGTTCTCTGTTTCTTAAGAGTTGCCCAATTGATTTAATGGAAGCGCGGCCTACCTGTGTGATTAGAAAAGGCGCTATAAAAACCCAGATACACGCTTAATGCAGGCACTTCAGAAACCAACAGCGAGGAATCGAAGGCAGACCTATAGAACTGGTGCATAAGTTCAAATGTATCCTTCCCTATATACATGCCGTGTTGAAGAAGAGCGCGGAGAATAAATTATAGGCTTTGACAAGTCGCGATATTCGGCGTGCGCACTGCATGTATAATCGTTTAATGAGCAAAAACAGGTTGGCAAACCGCAACCTGGTACATTGAGACAGACAAAATTACATAGGCCTATTACTGAATGGCAGCTGACTAACTGTCTTACTGACTAACTATTGCTGACCAATCTTTTGGTCATACATTCCCGTGGTCTTCTACATGTATAAAAAAAATTAAACACTTCATTATTGCTATCTTGCAGTTTCGAATAGAACTTAGGCAAATATTGAGTATAGTGTCCGTAACGTAAGGTTTCAGAGTCGTCATTTTACTCATCGTAGGCTATATTTTCTGCATTTTTTTGGTAAAGTACAGGATTATTCTGAGCACTGCACTCACTATGATGTCGATGCTGCTGTGAAATCAATTCTAAGTCGAATGTTTGTTGATTTATTTCGGATAAGTTGAGTCAATTCATTTATTTCAAGTCGCCAACTCCCAATGACGATCATTCATTTTAGAGACACAATGTGGCCGAAGTGGCTCCCAGATCCGTGCTCTATCTCCGTTATAAATCTAACCTAAACGACCCACGTGTGTAATAAAATCTAACTAAACTTACCACCTTAATCTAATCAAACCAATCTGATCTAATCCAGAACAACAATCGCAAAAAATAATGATTACCAGGCCATGTAAATAAATAAATGACTTTTCTTACCCTTAGAACCATCGTGCATAGGCTACACAATTGAACCATGCAAACAATCGTAGGCTACAACTCTCAAATCATTGTTTAGGCTCTACTATACAAAATAATGCAATTGCTATAGGAACAACAAAAGCATAGTCATTCAAAAACCTGTGCTGTTTTCTCAGCTTGATCAACTTCTGCATGTATTCTTTGCGCACTCATATATCTGACTTAGCCAGCTCAATCCTAACCTTTGACCCCGTGCTCAACCTAGACAGTTGCAGCTGTTTTAGCTGCTCCCTCTCTCTCTCTCTTGGCCATCCATCCATCACTCCATTAATTCTCCTCGCAATCGTCTTCCTCGCAGCTGCTGAGACCGTTGTCATGGAAACGTCCAATATGCGATATTCACCACGTGACTATAGATCCCGTCTCGATGAAGCTTTTCCAATTAATATTTTATCAATATTATTGATTAATTAGCACAATTCCAAATTACAATTTAAGCCATTTGGAAAAGACAATGTAAAAACTATCATGTATCAATATCAGCATGATCCATTACTCACTTCGAGCACGTAATAATCGCAGTGATTTGCTGTATAGTCACATGAGCAAGATCGATGGATGGATGGATGGATCGATAGATCGATAGATAGATAGACAGACAGACATACAGACGGGCAGATAGACAGACAGGCAGACAGACAGGCAGATTTCAGCACAGAGGCACACATACACATAAAAAAGGAATTAGCAAATATCATATATATAATGGCCTATGACATTGCCATGATGTGTAATCGAAGGTTCTGGCAAATCCTGATCGGAAGATAATTATATATTTATATTTATATATCTATGAAGGCAAACCATGTTTTCTAGCAAGGCATAATACGGCCTGGCTTTGAAGCGCCATCGGCAGACACCAAATGAATGAGACACTGGAGCATGCATTAGAAATCAGAAATTGTGTCACCATAGAAACTCCACAGAAACATGATTTGAAGATTGGAGGAGGAAGATAAGTGTGATGAAACAAAAGCACAATCAAGACACGTGTTCAACACACCACCGATTCAATACTAAACGACGAAGGGCTGAGCTGGCAGCATAGTGTAGGTCTATTCCAAGGACCATTACAAGTGCTATTGAGAATGGGGCAATGGCAAACACTCTGGCATGGAAAATCGGCCTATAATTGCAATTTCGGTTCTGAAATCTGCAGCAAATTCAACCTTCCATTCGGTAGATGGCGTTGGTAAATTGAGCAGTGTGACGTGATGGGTGTCTTGCATGGCTGCCAAGTAGTTAGACTCAACTCATGTAATAACTTCCGATCATCATTCATTCAGACTATAAATCGTAATGCATTAAACAATTATTATTATTATTATTATTATTATTATTATTATTATTATTATTATTATTATTATTATTATTATTATTATTATTATTAATTATTATTATTATTATTATTATTGTTATTATTATTATTATTTTATTATTATTATTATTATCATCATCATCATCATCATCATCATTATTACCATCATCATCGTTACTATCATCGTATGCATCATATTTACTAAATTCATCTGACAACAAAACAAAAGGTCCACCTATTATTATAAAGTCCTAGAGTCTCAACGGTGCAAGCATGTCCACCTCGCAAATATTCATCTCACATCGGCAATCACGCTTGTCTGCGGCCGTGTGAGAGTCGAGGCGGCACTGTCCCTCGTCAGAGTCTACGACGGTGCCAACACCGCCGCGCTCAAGCAGAACCGTCTTCGAGTAGTTCTCAGCATCGCCATGGCAACGGCAGTGGATCACGTGACGTGGCAGCGCGATCGTCGGCGATGACGTCATGGTTCGGTCGTCGTAGATGTCGTAGGCTCCGCTGGGGGGCGCCACATCGGACAGAGCGAGTGAGCACATCTGTCGACTGTTTCTGGAATTAAAACAACCATGGCACACACGACCTCAACTGTTATCATGCTATCAACTGTTATCGTGTTTACTCGTTTTATATCAATTTATCACCCTTCTAACAATCTTTGCTCTTGCTAACAATGCAGGCATATATCTATGTTGTCATCTATCAATTCAAAACCAAGTTATAAATTGCATTACCATCAAATGTTATAAGCTTAATGCATATTTAAATGTAATACCATATACACCAAAGTGCAGAATAAATAAATTGTTGGTCATTAAAAGAACATATTTTTTAAATTTAAAATTTATATTGGATTTGGACTTAGGATTTTATGCTATTCTAAAACACTTTGACATTGATTGGATTTAGAAATTATGTACGTTTGTTTATTATACTTTGTATGTAGGCCTACACCAAAATGCGGATAGCAATTGGTATATTAAAGAATATTCTTATCTTATCTTATAAATCATTATGTTGTAAAAAAAAGATCGTCATCTGATAATGAATTCGTAGAGCGTGCCGAAATCATCAGTGAAGCCGATATTTCTTAGAACTTGAAGAAAACAGAGACCTAGGCAGACACAGTTATAGGATTATAACTAGACCTGGGAGTGACTTTGGTCAGCTAATCTGACCCCACTTGACCCTAAAGTGACTTGAGGTCGACTTGAAGTCGACTTCTCGGCGTCGAAACGACTTGACCCGACTTGGCAGAAAAACAACCGACTTCCGACTTGAAGTCGACTTCTGACATGGTAATAGCCATTGGCCTAGGTCTACGTACGGCTACTAAAGCAAGAAGTCAAGTCAATTTTCCTGCAAGCATTAATTTCATTTAGGACTACAAATGAGTAATAAGGCATCAACACTTATTTGATGCATGAATTTGTTAAAGTGCTATTAAGTCCATTTCAAGCTGTTTGTGTTTCAGTTTGAATAGTTTTGTGATGCTTTGGGCCATCTAGTAACCTAGACAATGCGGCGGCAAATTATTAGGCCTATGAATTTTAGCTTGTCCATAATCGTCTGTGATTATTCAGATTAGCCTACACTCATTATTATTATTTCTTAATATTAATATTAAATAAATTTGTAAAAAGCAAAAGGTCTAAGATAAAATAGCGGACCGCGGACTGCATGGTTGCACGTGAATGGCGTGTTATGATTAGCCTAATTTGTAATTCTGTTTTCATAATTAGGCTATTTGGCCATGCACTAACATCATTTCGCAGCTTAGCAAATAGCATTGCAAGCGCATCATCCTACAGTAGGCTACTACACCTACTAGGCCTACTCACTGAGAGTAAAGTCTTTCATTGTCCAATTGGCTCTACAATAGTTTTTCCGTCTGCAGACAACAGTACTGCAGATGCAGCGCTCCAAAGTAGCGCCAAACTATCGATTCACTATATAGGCCTTGTAGATCAAGGTTTCTTTGATTGCTTGATAAGCACACGTGCTAATATTTTAGTAACATTTTGTTTTACCATTTTAATTAAGCGCATGCCTAAGCGTGACGTTTAGGCATAAAATTACAAATTATAGCCTATGAATAGATCGGCAGACGGCAGTCTCCACGATAGCCCACCGACAAAATAATCAGTAGCCTAGCCTAAGTCTCTGTTTAGCAAGGCCTCGTTCATTTTTGCAAACACATACGGGAACAAAAGCTGCTTAAATGTTGTCACAATCATTTGTTTGAAGTGACAAATTTGACTATGTTTGTGTCTCAAGTCGGTTTAAGTCGACTTGTGGTAAAAACAACTTCAAGTGACTTCTATCTACAAAATTCGACTTGGGGTCAGTTGCGGTGAGCAGAAACGACCCGACCCGACCCGACTTGAGATGACCAAGTCGACTGGGGTCGACTTATTGGGGTCGACTCCCAGGTCTAATTATAACCACTAAAATTATAGAGGCAGAATCCAATACCAAAATCAACTTCGGGCTTGACGCACAGTACATGTAAGTGACTTGTAACTGGACCTTGAAAGGCGGGCCAAAACGCCCGCATGGAGAACACGAGAGGCTGTAGAATCGCTAAGGCCAATAAAATACCAGCATTAAGGGGTGTGCCATTGTTGCCATTGTAAGAATGGTGCAAAAGAATAACAAGACCATATAATTATTACTGACTGGTTTGTACAGTGTACACGCCTTGCAACTCGAGCAGTTTGGCCCCGCCTAACGACGCCAGATCGCGTATTAATGGTAGACAAATTGCAATAATATTGCATATCTTTTAAAAATAATAGAGTTAGCTGCGAAACCTTTTTAAAAAGACGGAGACGAGAGACAGGAGTATTCCGCCGAAGAGAACACCGACAGACACACCAATCGCCACAACGACCAGAATACCTGTCAATTCATAATACATTGTATTGTATTGTATTTATGGTAGTAATACATAGCCTATATACATTCGTTAGATAAGCGTTAATGATATACAGTACCGTTAAAGTAAGGTGTGGTGTCTCCACTATGGTCTCCTGCATATTAGTTGAGTCGAATCTCTTATAATTCCTCCACTTGTATTGATGAAACACCGTGCTCGTACAGCACGAGGTCCTCATATAGACCTAATTTGTGGGCGCGGTGCATGGTGCAGTGCCTTGCAGCCGAAGGGTTGCAGGTTCGAATCTACCTCAGCTCAGATCGCCACGTAGGGACCTTGTGCAAGTCCTTCACTCGCAATTGCTCAGCGCTTCGGCGTGAAACTCCGATGCAGTGTCCGCTCTGTAGTCGGGAGCGCCTCTCAGTAGAGAGCTGAAGGGGCGCTATAACAAGTGCACATAGGCCTACAAAAAAAATAATCAATATGCAAAATAAGCAGCTGCACTCACGTAACGTACACAATTACTGTAATGGACGTATTTAATCATTCAGAGTGAATATTGTCGTTCAATTACATTTATACCAACTTGAAATTTTATTTCACACCTATAACATATATTATGTGACTCGTAACGTTTAGGCTACACGGAATTTAAGTTAACCTTTCAACTGAATATTGATGTACATTTGCTTTTCAGAATTTCCCTGATTTTAAACTTTATTTTACTTTATTTTACTGTCGTGGTATAAAATATCGAGGTATCAAAGGTCGTGTGATTAAATGTCGTCGGGATTAAGTGTCTGAGAGATTATTTGTCTGGTATCAGATGCCGCGGTATTAAGTGTCACGGATACCTAATCACATGTTTTTGTCCTGTCTTAGGAGACAAAATATGTTGTGGTTGGCTTTGAACAGCTGATTATATCCGGAAACAACCTGGGAGCAACATTTTTTCTTTTCATTTTGGCAAAACAGTTTGGTATAGGGTCTAGGGCTTGAACTAACCGTTGACTCTGCCTTTGATGAATTCTGTCATCCTAAGTTACACGGAAATGCAGTATGCCTATTTTTTGTGTGCTACCTACCGAGAGGAAATCCGCTGACTTCCTGTATGATCGTACTTGCCTTTGAATCGATGTCAGGAACTGAAAACAGTCGCATACATGTCATACATGTCAGTTGAATTGATTGAGTTCACGTGTAGCATACATGCCTATATTCTATCACTTTGAATTAAACGTATACATGTAGACCCTATTATATTCGTTGTAGTTCACAGAGAGGCGCTTGACCAAAACGAATAGGTTAAGGATGGGTCACGGCTTCTGAAGCTGCCAAAGCTGAGAAAAATTAAGTATCTTCTTACTATTATATTCTGGTTGGCAGAAGAGATGGATGCCGTTGTGATGACACATAACTCTTCTTCGGCAGAATGTTAAAAGTTTATCTTTTGCTAATTTAATCTTCGTGCAGAACGACGCAGTGGAGGAAGGAGGAAGGAGGTAGGAGGAAGGAAGAAGGAGGAAGGAGGAAGAAGGAGTGAACTAAAAAGAAGATCGCCTTGAATGGATCGGAAGAAGAAGAATTAATTTTCTAGAATACGGAACAACATTATTGGGATCAGTCCTAAGATATTTTATCTCTGATGTCTGTGACGCCATAAGCAGCGAACATGGTACGCTGTTCGAGACAGTCACGTTAATACGGGGGTTGGGTGGTGGTAACTGGTTTGGGATGATTCAAATCACCCCACTCTAAAAATATGACCCGCACAACTTGTTCATGTTCGCTGAGTTGGAGAGAAGGGTAGGTCGAGCAACAGTGACCTAAACTCCTAAAGTTATTAAAAAATTCCATAACCACCCCACTGTCTAAGGGTTGGGCTACGCCTCTGGTTCGAGACCGAGATGGGTATGGGCAAAGTGGATAAGTTGACTACATCAAGCCTTATAGTGCAATAAGTGTGGGGCGCGCTGGTGCAGTGGATATATTTATTTTATTGCCTTGCAGCCGGATGGTTCTAGGGCAATTACCCCCTGGACAATTACCCCCGGACAATTACCCCCCCCCCGACAATTACCCTGGGCAATTACCCCCAGGACAATTACCCCCGAGACAACTACCCCCCGTGCCAATTACCCCCCGGGCAATTACCCCCGTACCAATTACCCCCGTACCAATTACCCCCCGGACAATTACCCCCCGTGACAATGAAAAAGTTTATGTCGTGTTAAACGCAAGTTAGTGTTAAGCGTTCAAAAAAATATTAAATACAATTCAACTTAACAACGGTTCTAAGCTAGTTGTAACGCCTGCCTAATAAAATATTTAAATGTTATCGATAGAGGTCTGGAATCTCTGGATTCAGTTAGTTTAAAAAGCAAGATTATGAGCAACTCCACGAAGATAGTAAATGACTTTGTGCGCGTCGTATTTGCGAACGATTGCCAGAGTCCTTGCGTTTGTGTCCGTATATTTCTTCGGATCCTTGTAGGTTGTGGCGGGTGACAAGCTTAGGCAGCGCTGAAGGTCTGACAAATACGAAGACCATGACCATGAGAATGTTCGTTCCCTCACGCGTATCTTTGCATACGCGCAGGGTTTAAAGTGGGTGGGAACGCGTGGGAACGGCGTTCCCACTGCTCTAGAAATTCTTGGCTTGCGTTCCCACTGCTCATCATGATGGAACTCCAAAACACATGCATTTCAATACAAATTTATACAATTCTTCGTCAGTGTTCCCACTGCTCACATTCAGCGTTCACACTGTTCACCCAAACCACTTTAACCACTGTATACGCGTGAGGGAACAAGCTCACACTGTGTCATGGGGGGTAGTTGTCCGGGGGGTAATTGGTACGGGAGGGTAATTGTCCAGGGGTAATTGGCACGGGGGGGGTAATTGTCCGGGGGGCAATTGTCCTGGGGGTAATTGTCCAGGGGGAAATTGTCGGGGGTAATTGTCCGGGCGGGGTAATTGTCCAGAGGGTAATTGTCCTGTCACCCAGCCGGATATGGTTCCAGGTTCGAATCCGCCTCAAGTCGCCGCGCAGGGACCTTGAGCAAGTCCTTCACTCGCAATTGCTCGGGCGCTTTAGCGTGAAACTCCGATCCAGTGTCCGCCCTGTAGTCGGGAGCGCCTCTGAGTAGAGAGCTTGAAGGAGCTCTATAGAAATGGAGAAATAAAATGTAAAAATATGGTTTTATACTCATTCCGTCCCAATGAGCCTAAACAAAATAAAGTCAGGATTTCGTCACATTACACTTAATTATCATCCGATCTGTGCCTGTCTATCGTTCGTTGTCTGTTCCTGCAGTTCATTTTGTCTTCTCAAGACCGTTCCATTCGCTTCCTATATAATCATTACATCCTCAATCCTACTTATGTTATAATTCCACTCTGGGGCTGCTTTCGACAGCATACGCGTATAGGCCTACTTAATACACATGTCCAGCTAAAGACGGAGATCACCAGAGAATGGAGTTGGCATGAGGACAACAGCAGCAACAGCAGCAACAGCAGCAGCAGCAGAGAAGGAATAAATTGGAAACAGAAGGGAGCGATCAGGAGAAGGCGAAATGTCCCAAGAAGGATAAACGCAAGCAGTTAAGACGGCAGTTTATCACACGCACGCTTGAAAGTCTAGCCTACATAAGTGAGACACACACACATATATATACACACTATGTACATGGGGTATGACGGATATATATATATATATATACATATGTCCAAATATATAGCGCCTCAATCTTGCGCAAATTGTTGCCGCCGTTTATGGCCATGTCTCCGGCGCTTGCCACCCGATTGTGGCGACAATTTATGGCAGATCAGCGCATTGAGGGCAACAGTGGGCTAAAAGATTGCCCAGAAACGTCTCTATCGGTTCGCTGTGTTTCTCTGTCTATATCCATCTACGCTGAGCATTACTTCCGTCTGTCCATCTGTCTGCGTGTATGTGTAGCCGTATCTGTCTGCCTATCTAGAGTATCTGTCTGTATGTCCGAAAGCCTATGATGTACATGTACAGGGTGCGGCCGAAAAAATACCCCATTACGAAAATTGCGATTTCTCGAAAGCCGCTGAATATTTTGTTTAAAATTTTTTGATTCTTATTCGCAACATATTTGTACATATTATCTGAAAATTTTATGTCAGTATCTTTATAATTGTGATCATGACATCATGCAGAAGCAAGAAGTGCATTTTTTTCAAAGGAACAAGGCATTCACGAAATAAGAAATCATATTTTTTACATAAAGTAGCCTGCGGTGTGCCATAATTATGTCATTTCCGCTTTGCGGACCGTGTTCTTCACCGATGAAAAGATCTTTTAATCAATCCCCCCATTAAAAATCAAAACAACGGCGTCTGGGCGAAGAAGAAAAAAGCCGATATCCATCCAAGTCGTCTGTTGGTCGAGAGAACCAAGTTCTCTCCTCACATCATGGTTTCTGCATGAGTCAGCTATGAGGGTAAAGAAAGCTTACAAAGTAAATGCTAAGTAATACGTGGAGAATCTTTTGCCTAAGCTTGTTGATGGCTGTCACATTGTCTTGGGGAAATCAGTTCACTTTTCAGCAAGATGGAGCGCCAGCTCACGGCGCCAAACTGGCCCAAGATTGGTTAACAAGTCACTGTCTTGACTTCATCGACAAGGATTCGTGGCCGCCAAATTCCCCATATATGAACCCACTCGACTATGCTGTCTGGGGTGCAATGCTTGAGACTTACAGCAAACTTACCACAAAGCAAAGAGCATTTCTGAACTGAAAATTACTCTAAAATCATCTGGAATGACTTTTGTCAATTGAAACCATTCAAAAGACTGTTCTGGGTTTTCGAAAACGTCTGCAAACTTGCGTAAAAGCAAACGGTGTTCACTTCGAACATCCATTGCACAAAACTTAACAGTTTGGCCTAATCTTGTCAATAGCAAAAAGTAACCTTGAACTTTGTTACATTTGTGTATGCGTCGTTACTTTGTTACCTATTGCTGTTATTGCTGTCACTATATGTCTGTTGAGACGAAAATAACATTGTTTCACTTCAGGGTTGCACCATTTTGGTGTTCATGAATCGAATTTCATTAGATTTAGCCAAGTTGTAGAAAGGTATGTGTTAAATAGACTGGCGAAGTTTTATAACAAAATATTCAGCGGTTTTTGAGAAATCGCGATTTTCGTAATGGGGTATTTTTTCGGCCGCACCCTGTATATCTATAGGCCTATCTGTCTGTCTGTGTCTGTGTCTGTTCGTCCGTCTCAAATTGTTCCCCTTCAAACCATCAGTCTCTCAGTTGTTTGTGGCGTATATCGTATTAACTTTTCATCTGGTTGTGTATCCGTATGTCTGGGTCTGTCTGTCTGACCGTCTGTATATCTGCCAGCTTGCATATCTCTTGAAAGCTCTCGATAGGAAGATCCGATTGTTTGTTTGTCTGTCTGTCAAGTTCTGTGTATTCCTAACTCAGTATGTCTTCCTGAGTTCTTATGTCTATCTCTCTGCACCACGGTGTACTATCTCTCATGTGTCTGTCTCTGAGAGTATCTTAGAGGGTGTGTGTGCATGTGTGTATGCATGTGTGTGTGTGTACGTGTATGTGTGTGTCACTGTATATGTCAGTATATATGTTGCTATTCTTCTAAGTTTGTATTGTATATCTGTGCGTGTTCTCATCTGCCGTGACTGTAACTGTATATGCTTGTGACTGTCGGCATGTCGGTCTGTCTATCTGTCTGTCTGTCTGCCTGTCTGTCTGTCTGTCTGTCTGTCTGCAAGTCTGTGTACCTCTTGGAATGCTGTCACTTGGAAGATTCGGTAACTGGACGGGTCTACTTCAGAGAGATCGATTTCATAGACGAAAAGCTAATCCAATATTCGCCGCCGCCGACCAATGAGAGACTGATGATCGTCCGAAGAGAGGAACTTGAGACGAACTTGCGATGTCAGAAGAGGCAGACTAATAAGTGACAACGGAAATCGGATTGCACGAGACACGACGAGAGCATGCGACCGGGCATACAAGCGGACAACAGACGAGACAAACAGACAACAGACGAGACAAACAGACATCAGACGAGACAAGCATACCATAGGCGAAAGAAGCAGACAACAGACAAGACAATCAGGCAAAGACGATAGAAAGAAGCAGACAACAGACGAGACAAGCAGACAACAGACGAGACAAGCAGACAACAGACAAGAGAAGCAGACAACAGACGAGAAAAACCAGACAACAGACGAGAGAAGCAGACAGCAGACAAGAGAAGCAGAAGAGAAGAGAGAAGCATGCGACAGATAACAGAAGAGACGACAGAAGGCATACGGTGGATGAGCAGATGACGCATGTGTCTTCAGAATAAGATAGCTGCTGAGAAAAAGAAGGAGGAGAGGCGAGAGAAGAGTAAATCAGACGACAACTGAGAAGAAGAGAAGCAGACGAATGCAGACGAAAGCAGACGTTAGCTGTCGAAAGCAGACGAAAGTAGACAAAAGCAGACGTAAGCAGACGAAAGTAGACGGAAGCAAACGTAAGCAGACGTAAGCAGACGTAAGCAGACGTAAGCAGACGTAAGCAGACTAAAGCAAACGAAATCAGACGTAAGCAGAAGTAAGCAGACGAAGGCAGACGTAAGCAGACATAAGCAGACGAAGGCAGACGTAAGCAGACGAGGGCAGACGTAGGCAGACGTAAGCAGACTAAAGCAAACGAAAGCAAACGTAATCAGACGAAAGCAGACGTAAGCAGACGAAAGCAAACGAAAGCAAACGTAATCAGACGAAAGCAGACGCAAGCAGACGTAATCAGACGTAAGCAGACGAAAGCAGGCGCAGGCAGACGTAAGCAGACGGAAGCAGACGTAAGCAGACGAAAGCAGACGTAAGCAGACGAATGCAGACAAAAAGCAGACGTGATCAGACGAAAGCAGACGTAAGCAGACGAATGCAGACAAAAGCAGACAAAAGCAGGGGCAGGCAGACGTAAGCAGACGTACCCAAGTAAGCAGACGAAAGCAGACGTAAGCAGACGTAAGCAGACGAAAGCAGACGTAAACAGACGTAAGTAGACGAAAGCAGACGTAAGCAGACGCAAGCAGACGCAAGCAGAGGAAAGCAGGGGCAAGCAGACGAAAGCAGACGAAAGCAGAGGAAAGCAGACGCAAGCAGACGAAAGCAGACGAAAGCAAACGAAAGCAGACGTAAGCAGATGAATGCAGATGTAAGCATACGAAAGCAGACGAAAGCATACGAAAGCAGACGAAAGCATACGAAAGCAGACGAAAGCAGACATAAGCAGACGAAAGCAGACGAAAGCAGACGACTGATTGATCTAAGGAGACAGACGACGTTTGAAGCGAGTGTCGGAGGCAGACAATAAAAGTTGAACTGACAACGGAATTTATCTCAGCCGAACTATAATGAAAACATTACAAACGAAACCGGGCAAAGGATGCAACGAGCAGAGAGGGAGACAGGGATACAGGCACATACTTGTAGAGACGAGAGAGGAACAGACAGAGGGGAGAGAGAGACAAGAATGAAGAATGAACGAAAGAGTAAACTATGCATTAAGAAACTGCAAACAACTTTTACTTGGAGCGACGGACGAAAGAGAAATGTTGCATATTGAGAAATGTCGATGGATGGATCGATGAATCAATGGATATTCACATAACTATAGGTTGGTAGTAGGATGGATAGATATTTGGATAGATGGGTGGATCGATGGATGGATGGAAGGATAGATAGATGAATGGATAAATGGATGGATGGATATTCGCATAACTAAAAGATTGGTAGGAGGATGGATAGATATTTGTATAATAGATGGATGGATGAATATTTAGATGGATGGATGGATGTATGGACGGACAGATAGACGAATGGAATGATGGACGGATGGATGGATAGATGGATGGACGGATGGACGGTTGGACGGACG
>OX457041.1:25185075-25200075 GCA_949752735.1 Lumbricus terrestris | reverse complement strand
ACATATGTAATATGTCTGTAGACACACACACAATGAAGTCTATACTTGCACGCACATGCATGGACTTGTTCAAATGCATGTACATAATGTGTACATGTATGTGTTGGTAGCTAATAATTATGTGCTGTATATATAGTGTACATGTACATTGTATAATTACTCACACATGTACATGTATGCCTGCTCACGTGACTTACCCTATATATACCCTGCACTCCTCCTCCTCCTCCTCCTCCTCCTCCTCCTCCTCCTCCTCCTCCTCCTCCTCCTTGAATGATTGCAACCAAAAAATTCATTCAGCCGTGCACACAGTATACACAAACATGCAACATGCTCCTTTTTTCTCATCCTCAATTTTGCAACCTACTCAAAGCCATCAACAGAATTCATCTAATTGTCTTCTATGCTGTGAGGAGACCAACACCAGAGCGATACATAAATACATGTGCGCTAATGATTAGGATTTAAGATAAACATGCATTATACTCTGTGTATACATGTAATATCTACAGGTAGGTAATATAATGAAAAATATCCATAAATAGGCGTACTGTAAAATTCATATTGCCACCTAGTTATGTCGAATGGCTATGCATAACAAGTGAATAGCATGTAAATAACAATGCAGCACCCTTAGCACCTACCTTAATGCGGGCCTGTATAGACCCTACACTTCTCCTCCTCCTACACATCCTTGAATGATTGCAAACAACAAATGTTCATTCAGCCGCGTATACAGTATACACAAACATGCAACATGCTCCTTTTTTCTCATCCTCAATTTTGCAACCTATTCAAGACCATCAACAGAATTATGCATCTAATTGTCTTCTACATGTATGCTGTGAGGAGACCAACACCAGAGCGCTACATAAATACATGTGCGCTAATGGTTAGGATTCAAGATAAACATGCATTATTACACTGTAGCCTACATGTAATATCTACAGGTAGGTAATATATATATAATGAAAATTATATATAAAAAGGCACAATGTGAAATTCGTATTGACACCTAGTTATGTCGAATGACAATGCATAACATGTGAATAATATGTCAATGACATGTGAATAACATGTGAATAACATGTGAATAACATGTGAATAACATGTGAATAACATGTGAGTAACATGTGAATAACATGTGAATAACATGTGAATAACATGTGAATAACATGTGAATAACATGTGAATAACATGTGAATAACATGTGAAAATATCTCAGACAATAATTAACACACAATGCTCTTCTTTTCAACATGACATTGTGTCATAGTGTGTTTTTCGTTTTCAATGTCTCCTGTTTACTGCGATGGCCATTTTCAGACATTTTGTATTTTATTGTGTGTATATATATATATATATATATATATAGGCCTATTTATTTATTTATTTATGAAGTGCTGCTTATTATAGCCGCTTAAAGGTATGTACATGTACCATGCAGCATTGTATTCCTTTCCATCTCATTTGTGTTGATATAGCAGCTGTGGCTTTTCTTCAGCGATCTTGTATATATAAGACCTTCTCGGATGTTTGTATTGTGCTGCTCTGCGTTGTATTCTATGGTATTGTATTGTATTGTATTGTATTATAAGCAGAGCATCCGTCACTGTTTCTAGTGTATATACATGCATACAAAATATTAGACACGACAAACGTTTGCATCTTAAGTATATACAGAAATGGCAATAATATTAATCTCCATCGTCACCAGACAACTCTCACTGCATTCTACTGTTTCTCTGTATATGATGTCTGTGTGTCTGTGTGTGGGTGTGGGGAGGTGTGGGGTGGGGTGGGGTGGGCGGGTGTGCTTGTATGTGAGTGTGCGTGCGTGTGAGTATGCTTGAGTGTGCCTGTGTGTGCTCTATGTGGATGCGAACAGCACAATTTCTTGATTAGCGTCAGGACACCATAGCATCCGTCATCTTGTCTCTAAAAAGATGACGGCGCATGCAACATATAATTACTAAAATATACAGGACAGATGCATGCATAAAATGTAGACTGTTATAATATTATATGGTACAGTAGCACGTCAATACATATGCAGCATACATTTAAATGAAAAGTTAATATACTCATAAATATATACATATATACATGTATAGACTATAGAAGCCTATGGATATTCGTAATTGTTCAGGAACATACATACTTATGCCACATAATCCCATTCATGCATGTGTAGTAAGCTTATGCGCGGCGTGCGGTGTGGTGTGGTGGGATTGTGACCGACAGCGGGTAGAATCCTAAATTTCCCGGGCAACGCCGGGTACCGCAGCTACATTGTAGTTTATAATATTATGTGAATACGTGTCTGCATTTATCCTACATTGGAACTGCGGTTTTGGCCGCAGATTGTGGTATGTCTCCAGCATAGCTCCTCCAAATGATAATCCATCGGGTCAGGGCTTTTTTTAACGTGCAGTTGTACACAAAATGTGCAGTTCTATATGGATCTGTGCAGTTGTAGAAGCAATTCTGTGTAGTTAAAAACTAGTGAAAAAGGTCATTGTCTTGCGAGTGAGAGTAATTTACCATGGAGGATGAGAAGGCAAAGAAAGGGTTTGTGCAGTTCTAAAAATTCCTTTAAAACAGCTCTGCATCGGGTTCAAATCGTGCAGGTAGGCTATATCATATATCTGAATACAAGTTTGTATTTATCCTACATGTACCTTGTATCTAAGCATCCCAAGGTGTAGTAGTATCCTGCCTACCTTCGTACTTGAGAACAAACTCGTTGAGCTCCTGCAGGACCTGTCTGCCTCTGACGTGGAAGTAAACACTGACGTTCCATCCGTCCGACACAAAAATCACGTTGGCCTGGTTACGGTGAGAAGGCGGTGGTTTCGACCCGTAGCAGACCTTGAGCGCAGTGACCAGGGATTCCTCGCGAGCACTTCCGATCTCGTAGCAGACGTCGACATGGTTGATCTGAGCTGGATCGGTCTTGGCCTCTTCGAGGTCCGACGTGCGAACGCCCCCGAAGGCCACGAGGACCAGGCGAACCTTCTTGCCGGGAGTCGTCTGGATTCGCCAGGGACAGTCGCGGGTTCCGAAGCCGTGCTCGTGTGCGACGATGCTGGCCAGGAATCCGAATGAGGAGGTGGAGGACGAGAAGGAGGAGGAGGAGGACGAGAAGGAGGAGGAGGAGGAGGAGGAGGAAAGGAGGAGAGGAATGAAACCGTTTCCGCGACACATCTCGCGAGTTGCGTTTGCAACTGAAATGCAAAGCATTTTGATGTCATTGCAACAAGGAATACAATGACGTGTAGTATAGGCCTACACATAATTACATGTATAGGCCTACAACAGATTACAATGCGATAATGCAATTAGAGAAGGCGATATAAACTACTTGCTCGCAGTGGTTCGAACGTGTATCATCATCTTCTAGAAATGAGAAACTATAGGTCTACTCGAAAATGTTACTCATTTTCCTTATCAAACTCGAAGCTGCCAACAACGGCAGAAGGTCCACAGGAAAAAAGGGAAGTCATCTTTCTCGGTTCATTGAGCTGATTATGTAACACACTGTGCAGTTTCAGTGAGATTCTATTTACGATAATATACAGACCTTAATTAGAGGTATACAAGAAGGCTGATTTAGATAGAAAGTAAGCCTAATCAATTGATCTTCAAAATATGACTTCGATTAAAACGGTTAAATTCAGTTTATTTGTTGTAATTTTGTTAATTCTGTTACGGATGCGTGGAAACTTTCAAGAATGTTGTCTGCGTCTTAACTGCTTTCTTTCCACACAAAATAACTGCAGTCGTTCCTCATACTGAAGGTGATACGTCACAACGCGCATGTTTGAACCCTCGTAAATCCATGGGCACACTACACATGCAGATGAACATACACATTACACAGTATACACAGAAGCGCTCATGTTCGCATCAAATGCAAAGTCCTCTCACTCACTTACAATACACTTCAATCATCCCAGCCATTCTACCTTCGTCAGTTGTTCACCATCCAGCCACTTCGTTCAACACGCTCCTCATCCTCCATTACACTGCTTCGCCCTCCCATCACTTCATCACTGAAATTCGCAAACCGCTCCATAGCCATTGCCGTTCCACCTCTCTGGAACAAACTTCCGCCAGCACTACGGCAAACTTCCGACCCATCATACGAACTCACCAAAACTCCCCCTCTCGCTATCTCCCTCGGGTCTTTCACTCAAAACTGAAAACATTGCTCTTTCACAAACCCTATCATGAGCCTTCAACTTCTCCTCACATCCCTCGCCATTTCAACTCTAAACATCACCCACCTTAGCCGTCCATCTATATGCCTGCCTGCCTGGCTCTCCGGACTTGACCCGCTGCCTACCAATTTTGTTTTGATTAAGCGCCTGTGAATAAGCTGGTTCCCGCGACTTGGCTTTTGTGGGCGCTGTAGAAGTCTCGAGATTACGATTACGATTCCTCACCAGTTACGCATTGGTGCTTGGCCTCGAGGTAAGTCGAGAGGTCTTTGGGACAAGGAGACGTTCTGTGAAGCGCCGTATCCATCGTGTGAATCAGGCACTGCGCATGACCGGAGCACCTACGGTTGAAGTACCACATGACGTCGGCATAGCAACCGAGGTAACCATAGTTACCGGTGACGCAACGTCCGGCGCGCATTCGCCCGTAATTCGCCGTTTCCATGACGATGACAGAGTTCTTCGGGCACGTGACGTTGAAGAATTCTGATTGGCAGTACTCCTGCGGACCGGAAATGGCACCAGGGATCACATGCGGACCGATACCTGAATTGACACATGCAATTTACAAAGTTCAAAGTCATGTTGACGACTTTGAACTCTATCGACTTGAAACTGTAACGATATAGTGTCATATGCATGTAGAACACTAACAACTTGGAATTATAACGAGTAAGAACTCTTATCAACTTCAAATTTTATCGACTTGAATTGTTTGATTGTGTGTGTAAACTTAGGCTATTAGTTTAATGACCAAAACAATTGACAAACCGCAACCTGGAACATTAATTGAGACACCCAAAAATTAAAATAAAAGAAAATCAGAGTGAGGAGGAGCAATCGGTTATTGGAATTTAATTGAATCGATAGTAACGCTTTAGCGATATGCTTGTTAAGAACTCATAGAGACAAAGTTCTTATCATCTTTGCACGGAACTTCAAAATTTTGCCATCGTGTCCTGAGACCTGAACGACGGTTGTTCTTTGGCGGAAAAAATCTCTAAGGAGTAAGGACGTGTAAGTCGTTCCTGGCTACCGCATACAGCAGTCGGACCTCAGCCAAATCGGCTCGCATTGCAACTGTTTGCGGCATCTGAAGGGTGGTAACCATACGCCACGTTCTAATGAGCAGTCTCATGATCGGCTTTGAACTATAACGACTCGCGACTTGCAAATAGACTGCACTGTATGGGCCCTACTTCACTTTGTAAGTTCGTAAGCAGAATAGAATAGAATAGAATAGAATAAAGCATAATAGAATACATTAGAATAGAACTTGTTGGTCCAGACAGAGTCAAATTGAATATAAGATGGGAGTCTCTGGGAAGCTGGTTCGGGGCTCCGTTCCTGAGGCAGTGAGCGTCATAGGTATTCTGAGAGAGAGACAGAGAGAGAGAGAGAGAGAGAGAGAGAGAGAGAGAGAGAGAGAGAGAGAGAGAGAGAGAGAGAGAGTCGCTCACGTCGGGAGTATGTGGATGGACGGCGATGGACAAGGGAATGGGAAAGAATGGAAAGAGGCAATATATTTTTCCATCATATTCTAGCCGTTCCATAATTTTTTTTTAAATAGCAAAACAAACAATTCGAAACATATTATATGAACAAACTGTATCGATCGACTAAAAAATCAATCAAAGCACCACGTCTTTAATTTAGCAAATAGGTCTACAGCCTTCCTTATTATAAATTAATTTCTAATTAAACAGAATTCGCGCAAATCAATTGTGCGCTGTAAGCAGCTAAAAAGACGTTATTATAAAACGTTAATTGTCATCACGTTTCCCCCACTCGACCCATTCTGCACCCAAACCATTCATCTTGCGCCATAATCCATCACTCGCTTGCCAGTCATGAGAGCGAGTGGAGGAAGGCCACAAGGTAGGCTATACCTCGCGTAAATCATTTACCGCGGGCTGTCGCTCATCTGCGGCGCACAGTTCCATTATGGGCTGATGAGCCTCATAATTCGCGTCGCAGGTGTGCCAACACAGTTCGCGTTTCCTGTGCGCAGTAGAAAAGTCGCTATATAAATCGAGGCGCAACGAGAATAGTCGGTCGGTCGGTCGGTGAGTCGATTAAATATCTTCTTCATCCAGTCAAAGGAATTAGAATCGGAATCAAGTCGTCGGGAAGGAAGTAATTAGAAGCTGTCACGTTGCCATGTTTCGCTTTCACGGACGAAATCATAGCAGAGGCAGAGAAACATGCGTCGTTCGAGACACGAACGGAAAATAGAGATTAGCACAGACAGACGGACAAATATAGCCTAGGCTGCAAGCAGATAACCAGACGGAGGCCACAATACTTTGGAAAATGAAAATAAAAGTAGATAACGACAGAAAGAAAAGGAGTTAGAACGCGAAAAAGTGATAGGCTACAGTTAGGTGCAATATATGAGTGATGAGAATAACAGCGGAGGTAGTCAGGCATGCAGACAATAAATGAGTCAAGCTAGCAGACAATAAATAGATAGATAGATAGATAGATAGATAGATAGATAGATAGATAGATAGATAGATAGACGGACGGACGGACGGACGGACGGACGGACGGACGGACGGACGGACGGACGGATGGGTGGGTGGGTGGATGGATGGATGGATGGATGGATAGATAGACAGACAGACAGACAGACAGGCAGACAGACAGACAGACAGATAGATAGATGCTAGATAGGTACAATGTAGGTAGGCAAGTATAGGTAGGTAGGTATGCAGGTATAAGGCAGGTAGGTAGGTGCATGTAGGTAGGTAGGTAAGTACACGTAGATGGACAAATAGATAGGTAGATGCGTAGATGTGTTGGCTGCCTCAAAAGCAGAAATCGCAACTGGCGGTGAAAGCAATGAAACTAAAGGAAATAAAAGATTAAGCAGCAGGGCTTTTTTAACGTGCAGTCGTACACAAAATGTGCAGTTCTAAATGGATTTGTGCAGTTGTAGAAGCACTTCTGTACCGCTAAAACTAGCAAAAAGGTCATTGTCCTCCGATTGGAAGTAATTTACCATGTAGGATGGGAAAGGAAAGAAGGAGTTGTGCAGTTCTAAAAATTTCTTTAAAATAGTCCTGTTAAGCAGCTTTGATAAAGATAGGCTTTCTTTCCCGTCTTTTTCCACACAGCCTCAGTGCACGCAGTTGACGTTTTCTAACGTGCCATATAAACAACGAAACAAGGAAACCCCTGACGGTCGCTCCTCAGAGGACTCAGGTGAGAGGAGAAGGGCAGGGCTTCGGGGTGGTGGTGGTGGTGGTGGTGGTGGTGGTGGAAGAGACGGAGAGACAGATGCACTGGGAATCCGTGAATGGAATTAGTGCTAATGAAGTCCCTATCGACTCCCATCTATTTTATATAGCGTTTATGTAGCGCTAGTACTGCATTGTCTGCATGCGATGACGTAGCTATTGGCTTAATTAGACCACGGCTCGGTATTGTTTCAAGCGAAGAAGATGATGGCTTGAGGTGGATGAAAACAAAGAGAAGGGCGACGATGATAAGCGCAAGAAAGGAATGGTTAAAGAAAGCAAGCAGCGATGATGATAATTAAGCGCAAGAAAGGAATGGTTAAAGCAGGCTTGTTAAGACAGTGCAAGGGAAAGATGCTACTCACCGAAAGACAATACAATAAGACAACGAAGGAGAGGAGGGGAAAGGGAGGAAAGAAGCGGAGGTGAAGGAAATGGGGGGCACGGTGATGGAAGACCAAATGAATTAGGTCAACTGTATTCTAATAATTATTAAGCGTTTTTTATTTCGACCTGTCGTCTGCTATAAATGAGGAAAGACGATACGAGATGTGGGACTGGGTTTACCAACGAAGGCAGCAGATGTACGTGTCACTCGAATAGCACACAAGCACAAACACAGACACAAACACAGATACTAGCAAACATACAGAAAGATGGGTAGAAAAAAGATGGACGGAGATCGAATTATAACGGCGACAATATATAGAGGAGAGGACGCGGGAAAATATCAAATTGTAATGATTAGTGATATGCGCGGCCGCCGATAAGGGAAGGAGGGTATTATGCCCAGATGACCAGGCGACTTTTGGGGTCCGGGCTATAGGGAGCTAAATTTGGAAAAGTTTGTGGATTATGCCTTTTTACATATACATTATAGCCCAGTATTGCAGAGAAAATTAACTACAATCAATTTGAAGTTCAAGTTAACAACCACTGAATAAATCGTATTTTATATATGGATGGATATAAATCTGGAGGTCGTACCCACACTTTTATCACTTCAATTTGTTTCTAGAACAATTTCTTTCTCATCATTGAGCCTTTTAAGATAGTCTAGGGGAGCTTTACTGCTCTGCCTGGGGACCCGGAATTTCTCTTATCAGCCTTGCAGTCAGATAACATAACATAGGTTTTTTATTGCTCCCAGGAAAAACATAACATGATACAATTTCAAATCAGTAGGCCTACTAGGTAGAGATACAAAGGGAAGACCCAAAGGCAAACAAAGACCCGCTATAGCAGGGCCACCTATGTACCAGTATAAATATAGGTGGAAATTGGTAAAATAAACAGTCATCTAAGTTCAAAATGAAATAATACGTATTAGTATTGTCTAGTGTAAGGATATTTTAGGTAAACAAACAGATTATAGCAGAATATACTCACATAAATAAAGACAGTCAGGCCGAAAAACCAGATGACAGACAGAAATACTATCCACGCTGCCAGGAGTCTCGTCCGGTTTAAAATCCAAATACTTGCACACATAATAAAAAAGTAAAATAAAGGACCTTGTTAATCTATGCTATTTTTTTATCGATTTAGATTAAGGCGGAGTGAAGGTAGGCTATCCCGATGGAACATAGGCCTACAGGCCTACAACGATTGAACTGTTTGTTATAATTGCCAACTTTAACTAATCACTGCGTGTAGAAGTCTACTTAATGTGAGCGTATCATTGACAATCCATTTTCTTATGCCATGAGATCAATAAGTGAATTGAACTGAATTGAATCGAATATAATTATATATAATATATACATAATATATATTCTGTGTGAATGAAGATTTTAATTGCCATTACCTGCGACGAGTCTGGATTGCCACTGTTGTTGGCTGAAGTCCGTTGTTCGAACGCTTCTTGCCGTCCAAAAGGCAAGTGCAATCAGAACGGCAATTGTCTCCAAGGACATAGCACGCCTAAGAAGAAGAAGTAGCAAAATTTAGTACAAATTTTATGGAACTCCTGTCTATTTTGTGCTTCTCTATATTTCACTGCTTCTGAAATAGGCGCATGTTAAAAACAAAAATAAAATAATCTTTTTTTTAATTCAACGCCTGCAAACGCACTGCGCTTTACATTTACAAGTTATGCAGTAATCTTAATTAAACTTAACTACTAACAGAACAGACAGTTTTGCAATTACACGGCGCTAATAGCAGCCTGCAAAGCATGTCCGCCAGGGGTTATTTTAAGACAATTTCTCAACTGCACATAATTATCAGAATAGCATCCTACATCGGGTAGATTGTCATTATTGAGACTAAGGCCTAATTCTTCTTCTTCTTCTTCTTCTTCTTCTTCTTCTTATTATTATTATTATTATTAATTTATTATTATTATTTTATTATTATTATATTACTATTATTATATTATTATTATAGTATTATTATTATATTATTATTATTATTATTATTATCATTATCATGTAACTGGCTAAGCTTATAAACCTACTTCTGGCATCAAGAGTTGTTATCAGTACTATGGCATCTGCTTTCTCATGGAATTGCGGTAAAAATACGGTAAAATGACAACTGAGCAAGATTGGAACTTACAGTAGGCCTACTTGACGCCAGCATCTCACAAAGAATTTTTGCAATGCATTGTACAAAGCCACCAAGAAATTCTTGCCAAAAAGCTGACCAATGATGTATTGTCATTATCCATACGATGCGATGGATCCGTAGACAGAACGAAAATTGATAAAATTTACGTTATGGCGAAAGTGGTCAGAGGGGTTGGTACAGAGGAACAATACTTCTTAGGTGCCAGCGAACCTCGTTGCCTAGGCGCTAAGGGGATTCTTGAAGCACTGGAAGAAGCATACATTAACACAGTTGGAGAATGGAGCGTCTATCAATACAGGTGAGAGGTCTAGCTTATGGACTTTATTTCGAGCCAAAAATTTAATGAGGGATCATCAATCAACATCTGTCCCTTTGTTAACAATCTTGTGTGCAGTTCACCGTTCAAATTTGGCTTGGAAATCTACCAGCAACTCTGTTAGTGAGATTGGTCATATATTTCAGAATCTGGTAGCCCTGTCCACATATTTTCACACATCAGGTCTCAGATCAAGGGAACTTCGGGAAGTCGCAGATCTTAACAACTCTCACCTCATTGAGCTTCCTAAGCTTTTTGAGAGGTGGTCTGAGTTTTCATACGCATTAGTAAATTCGGTTCTGGTATCATGGTTTTCGCATGTTCTTTATATGCGGCAAGCCAAAGCAGCTAAAGCTTCAAGTGGGTTTTTGGCATTTCTTCTAGATGAGGATAAACTCGTGCTCCTGTCATTTTTGGCTGATGTTCTCACTGTCTTCAGCAGATACCAGAAACTGCTGCAAGGAGATGGCATCACTGTTCTCGACATTGAAAAGACAACTAAGTCGGTAAAAGCACGGCTGTTAGCTTTATTAGAAGATGACTTACCTGGAGGGTGGACTAAGGCTCAGTGGCATAACAACCATATAACGAGGGTGGACAAAGTCCACAGGCCCCGAGGTTCAAAGGGCCCTCGAGCATTTGCAAAAATCGTGTATAGACTTGCTTTTCCATTTAGGGGTCAATGATCGACGCAGAGAAAAGCAACACAATGATGATTGAAAGCCAATAGGCATCAGCATCCAAGGATAATTGAGTCGTTTGAGAAAATTAAAGAGTTCGTTTGCCGCCATAGGTTATCTAACGCAGATGGCAAAAATGATTTTAAAAATATATACAAACGGGAATTGGACAGGCTTCACAAGAATTTTGAATGATGATCAAAGTAAACCAAAATAAAAAAAATATACATGACGATGATACAACTAATCTTCCTATATGCTGACCAGAGTGCTAGACAATGCGAAAGCAGGATGAGAGAAGAATTCTTACTGCAGAAATGAGTTGACGGCAGGAATTTCAAGACTACAGGAAACAGGAAACGATGATATTAGATAGTATTAAGTATCGAGGTAACTGTGTTAGACTGTTTGAACAAGACAAAGAGAGAATGCCAATATTGACCGAATTCCTCTTAATTGCCTACTTGCAAGATACGAAGGAAAATGAAAATTTAAGGCATAATTATATACCAATTATGACTACTCCGGATGGAAAATATATAAATGAGGACTTATTACCAATTGACTTGACAAATGAACAAGGGTAATGGGTGTCATTTTTTCGCACTCGTCACCGCCAGGGCCGGATACAGAAATTTTCGAAGGGGGGGCAAATTTTTGGCCTTTGGTCTGAAAAAATTGTTCACATTTGGCAGAAAAAACTGATGACTTTCTTAGTCGTTTGCTCGAAATGTCTAGAAAATTGTACCTATATTTCCCTGCCAAAATAAGTTACATGTAGCTGATGACCTTTTTTAGTCATCTATAGCCTAGTTGAAATGTCTTGCAGATTTGCCATTTTCCAGCCAATGCTAAGATATTTCGACACCTGGTGTTGTACTTTTTCTCTCACCTTTTCCCACTGCATTGGTTGAATGCTTGTTGAAACTTACTCGAGGGACGTCCTATGCACATTCTGAATGGGAGTATGGCCGGATTGACCACTGGATCCACCCCTGATCACCGCCAACTGGGTGGCGTCAGGAACTGATGATGATATTCATTTGTTTACTGTTAATCCTAAATGAAACTTAGCATCATCACCCGTGAAAAAGACTATACATGTATGTATATAAAAGTGGCATATTAAATTGGCCAGTTCCTCTTCTGCCCACTAGGCCTACTGCTACTTCTCAACTGGAAACATGAAAGTTAGGATAGAGTTGCCGTGCTTCTCATCATAATATATAAAGAAACCACATTGCCATGTGCAGGTCAATTTGGCAAATGCATCTCAATATAATTTTAGCCTAGCCCTATAGACCCTATATTGTGTTCTTGCTTTCTCTTGAACTATTAATGTTATTTGAATTAAGGATCATTGACCATAGCGTTTGATATTCTATTTTAATCTATCTGCAGTCTTAATTAGCCATCTCATAATTGTCATTTTTTAGTGTCTTTAATAGGTTGGGGGCATGAGCTCCATTGTCCACGGGCCCCGGCTAGGTTGTTACGCCACTGCTAAGGCTCTGAAGAAGGAAGTTGTGTTACAGTCAGATGGCGTAACAAAGATCCTGAAAGGGATTGAGCTAATGAGGACAAAGAAACGCCGCAAAGAACACCACCAATACGTTTCCGATTGCAGGGATGTCAATGCTGTTTGTAGAGAAGTGGTTGCCTCGCTAGTTGAGTTCCTTGACCAGCGCTTTTATGTGGATGCTCAACTGATGCGTATACTGCGAAGTCCTTTGCCACTGTACAACCTTCAGCAAATTTGGAAGGAATTCACAGCATGCTCTGTCCTGGTCTCGCTTTGTCCGAGCTATCTCTTGAGTTTTGGGAGTTGCTTGAAATGGACAATATTGAAGCTCTTAGACAGCTGACACTGGCACAAAAAGTTCGCTTTCTTGCATCATCTGATACATACAGAAGTGTGGGAACAGTCTTGGCCCGTCTTCTGGCTGCTAAACCTCGCAGCGCAGACGTTGAACATCTTAATAGCTGAATTGGAAGAATTTTGATACGGTGTAAGATTATTTGCGATCCTTCATGTTTATATGCTTTCATGTCTATTGTTTAAAATGGTTGAAGTTGTAAACACAAAAGCAGAGAAGCCCTGTGCTCCGCCTGGCTTTCGTTTTTAACTCATTATTTTGTTACAAACTGGGAATCTTGCATTTGATTTCGTTTCGCTAAGCGTTATTTGGCTTGCATCTAGCAGTTTGTTTGAATATGCCAAGTCTTTATCTCTAGACTTGTTTTCTTGTATTTTATGCCAATAGAGTTGTCAGTAGAAATTTAAATTTAAATTCACGGCAAAAATGTCTTATAATCTTGTTTGTTACAATTAGTTTAATTAAAATATATTAGCTACTTACATTGTTTATGCGATTGTGTGTAAAAAGTAACTGCACAAAACCTGATTTTCAGCTGCACAAATTTGTTTTCCAACTACACACTTTGTGTCCAGCTGCACGTTAAAATAACCCCTGATGTCCGCCCAACGGGGGCTCCAACTCACTACCTCTCGCACTCTATACGCTAGCGGGTTATTCATTGCGCCACCGGCCCCCAAATAAATAGCATAGGCCTATATATTATATTATATATAGCATATATATTATTATATAATTATGTGTGTGTATGAGGAGCGTAAGGTATGTTTATACATCAAATCGTGGAAATGGGAAAGGTCCAACCACCGATCGGACTTTGGCAAAATTAGTTTCAAACTCGGCAAAGTCTGCATACACAAGAAAACGCATAATCTGAATAATACAATAGATCTATGGCAAGGATACTGCGTTAAGCAACTGAATTTAAGCGCTACAGTGTGGTCTTAGATAAGTTCCGATGGAGACAAGAAGTCTAGTCTCCAATGGTCTCCATCTCTTAGCTTCCGCACACAGACGCTGATTGACAGAAGATAAGCACTGCTGCCATTGTAATGACAGGCTTATATAGCGCTTTTTCGGAGAGTCTCACAGCGGCGCTCTGACCTACAACGTGACAGTATAGGGCCTATATACACCAGGATGACAGTATGGGTCTACACCAGTATTAAGGAGCATGATAAACTAGTCTCAGTATTATCTCCCTATATTATCTGTTCAGGGTGGTAGATGAGGGCAATTAGACAATCCGACTTATTTGACCAAGCTGTTTAAAGCATCGTAGAGGTATTTTAAACTCTTTCCGTTGCTATGGGTCGGTGTTAGCACCCAGAACAGTATGTCTCGACCAGCGACGTTAATCACGGCGGTTTTCCAGACAACGCACTCGCCGCTTTCTCGCGTACGAATACGCTCAGCTGCAGTAAAGTCGGCTATGATGAGGTCGCGCCAGATAACATCATTTAATAGAGCGTGTCTAGCAGTTTCACACAACACAATCAATGATGCTGCAAGACAAGCTATGCGGCCATTACACGGGAGCAACTGTAGTTCGCTGCACATTGACCAGCTCAAAAACGCAGTCCTGTTGTGGCTACTACACTGAATGCCTCAGATCGCAAGAGCACATAATATATAGGAAGCGAAACAAGTCAATCACTTTCTTACGACGGCGCATCTATCTACATCCTGGATTTATGGCACGTGTTGCTATGGAAGTCTGGCGGGTTTCAATGCATGAGTAACGGTCCAGTGCACTTTGTTTACGAAAGGGTTCCATCCGGACTGCGAGCACCCAATGCCATTGTTCTCCAGCAATTGTAAGTGGACGATCTTGAGTCATCAGAGAGTTGGACAGGTTTCGAATGACGATGATCTGGTCGACGCCGTAAATTTTCTAGGAATCATCATCACCTCTTCTTGTTCTTCCGAGTCATTGCATTTCGACCTCGATCTCTGATGGAATAGGCTACGTCTAAACTCACGGTTTCACATGAAGTGGTAATCAATAATTGAAACATTGTGCATTATGTTAAATACAATTTGGCATTCATTAGTTTGTGCATAATTATAATTATGCAATATATCTTAGAT
>OX457041.1:25142575-25180075 GCA_949752735.1 Lumbricus terrestris | reverse complement strand
ATTAATATTCAGAAAATCCACAATACAATGGTGTGCAATTCAGTACTATCGTATAAAAAGTCGATCGTGAACTCGGTCTCGAGTTCCAAGTTATTACAATAAAGGTGTCCAACACAGCATCAATATTCAGAAATTTCACAATAAAATGGTGTGCAATTCAGTTTTATCGTACAAAAAGTCGACCATGGACTCGGACCCGAGTTCCAAGTTATCACAATAAAGGTGTCAAACACAGTATTAATATTCTGAACTTTTACAATAAAATGGTGTGCAATTCAGTATTATCGTATAAAAAGTCGATCGTGAACTCGGTCTCGAGTTCCAAGTTATTACAATAAAGGTGTCCAACACAGCATCAATATTCAGAAATTTCACAATAAAATGGTGTGCAATTCAGTTTTATCGTACAAAAAGTCGACCATGGACTCGGACCCGAGTTCCAAGTTATCACAATAAAGGTGTCAAACACAGTATTAATATTCAGAAAATCCACAATACAATGGTGTGCAATTCAGTACTATCGTATAAAAAGTCGATCGTGAACTCGGTCTCGAGTTCCAAGTTATTACAATAAAGGTGTCCAACACAGCATCAATATTCAGAAATTTTACAATAAAATGGTGTGCAATTCAGTTTTATCGTATAAAAAGTCGGCAATGGACACGGACTCGAGTTCCAAGTTATCACAACAAAGGTGTCCAACACAGTATTAATACTCAGAAATTTTACAATAAAAAAGGCATCACAATAATGGATGGATCCGATTTGACCAGGGTCTATGACAACAGAGGCCGTTACCCTGAACATTCAATTTAAATAATCACAAATAAAAATAAATCACAATAAAGGTGTCCAACAGCATTCACAGGACACTATTATAATTATCTGCCTGCATATTACTATTGACAGAAAACAGTTAAAGTTTCCTTAATTTAATACAAAAATATGCATGCTTAGATATATGCACACAATTATTTTATAATTATTATTATAATTATATGCACACAAATGTTTTACATATATATGCTAATAGCACTAGGACTACTTAGTTGACCATTATATCAAACGTAGGCCTACATTCCCAGACAGTGGTGGTATACACAACAAGAATATAATAATTATTATACCGAAAATTACAAAAGCGCACGCATTTGAGGTGTGTAAGAGAAACATGATGCAAATCTGACAACTACATTGTTGTGTCAAAGGCATTTCTGGATAAAACGCAATCTTCTGGATAATCAGCAGTCTGTAATATTATTTTCATGCATGAAGTGCAGCACAGATGCAAACACCACTATGGAAGATTTTAAAATTTTCACATATTGCAGAGTTGTAAGTGCACTTTAAAGAGTCACTTGTGGTAGGGCTGACAGCTTCCAATCAATAAAGAAGAAACGGTTTACAGTAGGCAGCTACTAAATGCAACAAAACTGGTTCACTAAATGTGTAGAATTTGCAATACAATGAATGAAATGACCTATAAAACTTAATATATATATATTTATATAGAATATGTATATTATATATAATAAATTATATTGTTGATTTCGATGCCATTGACCATTGTCTAGCTTTCTTATTACGAAATAAGCCGTTATGGATATTTTCTGCTTTTTGCTTTGGGGGCGGGGGCTGAGCCACATTTAGAGGCTATAACCCCTAGCCCTCTGACACCGCCACTGGCGCAAGCATCTACGCTATGATTATATAGTTGATTGCAGGATGAAGAAAATCCTAAACATTCTTTTGTGACGATGATTAAATTTATGAAATATGCGAAAAATCACGAGAAAATACAGCTTTGCACCACTTTTTGAAGGACTGGGCAATTTCGAAATTTCTATACGTCTAATACTTATAAAACGGTTTCAATCTGAAACGAGGTGTCTAAGAGCCATGTTGTTTCTTCGACAATTTCGATAACCCTGTCCGGTTGCATGGTCAAAAGGTAAGGGTGCAAACTTGTCACCGGTTTTCATAGACTGAGGCCAAGAAATGAAGTCGCTATAACTTCATTCTCAAATAGATTTCGATGCCGTTGATGATTGTCTAGTTTTCTTATTACGAAATTAGCCGTTATAGACATTTTCCGCATTTTGCTTTGGGGGGGCTGAGCCGCATTCAGGGGGGGCTTAGCCCCCTCCAGCCCCCCCCTGGCGCCGCCACTGTTGCTAATGTTACAAGTTGCAAATCACTTCATAACCATAATTATTTGGTGAGCCTCTCTGGAACAACTCCCGCCAGAATTACGATTGATATCTATTATGACACACCCTACAAACTCACTTCACTTCTTGCTATCTATTCACATGCTTCAAAACTGAAAACTCTTTCACAAGTCGTATATCGTATTCCAATTCCAACTCTTTCTCTGACCTCTCTCTGGCCGTTTCATTTCGACGCACTATCCTCCGTCAACGTCTGACTATATATCTGCCTATCTAAAGCATTTAGGTCTTGATATTCAACCGATCTTCAGCTGCTTGCCTATATCTACTTTGCTTTAGCTGAGCGCCTGTGAATAAGAACGTTGCCTTTTGGATGCCGTAGATATCACAAGATTCGGTTTGAATTCATGAAGACTGAACTTCACTGAAGTCGGTCTCTCTAACGACGTTACTTCTTCTTATCTGCCAAGGCAACGTTGTCTTTATAGTATATATAGTCAGACAAAGAATGTCTTCTGTTTATGGGCCATTTTCTTCCCATCTCGATTATATTGCAATTGTTGATTGAAAGTCGATTCCCGAGTTGAAACATCTTTTCCCGCTTTTCCTCCGTTCGATTGAATGCTGTAACAACTGCTATATGAACCCATGTGGAGGTGGGTCGCTGGTGGTGGCTCAGTGGGATGGAACTGGAGTGAGTGGTGTTGGCGGCGGCGGTTGATGGTGGTGGTGGTGGTGGTGATAATAATAATAATAATAATAATCTTTTCTTTAATTGAGCGCCTGCAAACGCACTGCGCTTTACATTTACAAGTTATGCTGTAATCTTAATTAAACTTAACTACTAACAGAACAGACAGCTTTGCAGTTACACGGCGCTAATAGCAGCATACAAAGCATATCCGCCCAACGGGGGCTCGAACCTGCTACCTCTCGCACTCTTGGCCAGCGTGTTAACCATTACTCTACCGGGTGGTGGTGGATGAGGTGGGAAGGCATTGGCCTGGCGGAGGTAGCGGTGGGTTGGAGGTTCGTGACGGAGGTGGAGTTGGTGGCCCGGTGGATGTGGTGGTAGTGGTGGTGGGGTTGATGGTGGTTTGGTGGATGTGGTGGTAGTGGTGGTTGAGTTGATGGTGGCTTGGTGGATGTGGTGGTAGTGGTGGTGGAGTTTGTGGTGGTGTCGGCGGTGTTATTGACTTGCCTCCGCTGCTGCTGCTGCAAGATGTTTGAAATGAGGGTGTCATCGGCGGATGACAGACACCCTGCTGTCAGAATCGCTGCTGACACCGATCGTTTCGAAGAAGAGTCCAACGTCATCGTCAGACTCTGCAGCCTCTGATTCGGTGCCATCAACCGCATCACCACCACCAGCCGCAGCAGCAGCAGCAGCAGTATCAGCATCCTGTCAACTGATGCGAGATGCAGTCAAGTGGAAAGTAAACACATTGACACCGGTCAAGATTGCCGCCAACTTAATCTCGATGAGCTGCACAGGAAGATGGCGGCGGTGCTGTGAACTGGTTGCCATGTTATGGTTGTAGCGGGCGATTGAGGCAATTACCATACTGGCAATTACTATAGATCTACTGGAAATTGCCATAGGGATAATTACTGTGGCGATAAATTGTGATGGCAGGAACTGGCGATCGTTATAATTACTAGCGCATGATAATTATTAGGTCTACTCTTTGTGGTATTGCTGGTGGAAAAATATACCCAGGTAAGTGGCGACGTGAATAAAAGTCACCGGTGGTGTTATGGTGTTGTCTAAATGAAGAAAATGTGGGCCCGAAATAGTTGTTATGGCCATTGGCAGCAGGTGAAAAATCTTCTAAGCTGAGCAAATATTTTGGGGCACCTGAAATCCATCAAAGGCGATCCTCGGTGATCTAAACGAAATGAGAGTTCATCAGAAGCAACGTCGTCGTCGACAAAAAAATATTTTCTCCAACCCAATTATAGACCAGCATTCCGAAACTGTCACAACATGTCCAACCTGACAACTAACCAAAAGTAACCATCTGCGTCTCTGACATCCCTAGCTGCCTGACTTCCGCTTGCTCTCTGACGCAGTCATCCACGGATAGCCTTCCTCGGATTCAGCATAGATCTAATATTATTGAATAAACGAGTTCAAGGCCGACGTCAATAAAATTAATAAACGTCAGGTTTAAAACGCAATGAACAATATATGAATGCGCACTTAATTAGGTTACTGGTGAATTCTTGGAAGCCTATGGGCTTATCTTCCTATAGACTAGGCTACTGCAGCCCTATGTTTTTATAGGCCTGTAGCGTCCTTAATTAGCTTATAATGCCTACTGCAGCCCTATTGGCTATGTTTATGGCCATTTGACATTTACTATGGACCTGCGGCACCTGCCATTCGAAATGGGTTGCAGTAGACGTCATGCTGATAAGTATGTACGTGGTCGCCTATTAGAACGGCAGTAACGAAATATCACCTAAATGTGTAAGCTAAAATGCAAACAAAGGAGGGGAACTATTATAGCCTATCCAAACCAAAGCGGTTTTTATTTTCTAAATTTAGTAGCTGTGGCTATATCAGCATGCATAATATTGCATATTCAGACCTCTTAATTAGGCTCCAACTGTGGAAGCGCCAGAGCCGTGCGCCGGCCGCGCCGCGCCGCCGACATTTAGTGGGCGCCGCCGCCGCCGATTTTTTGGGGTCGGCGCGCCGACGCCGCCGCCGCCGAAAATTTGTCGGCGCGCCGCCGATGCTACGTTGATCAGCCTATTTTTTTGATGCATTTTTCATCTCTTGCATGATTTCGCGAAAAAATGTTGCGTCAGTGCGAAATAGAATCTTTTTCTTATCTACTTCGATTTTTCCTGGCACCACCAATTTTGCGTCAATGCAATGAAACCTACGATGATATCTATTTGTTTTGACTTTTGGAAAAGAGCGCTTAACGTTGCAGCTGTTGTGGATTTTGTGATTCGATTTGAATTATTAGCAAAGAAGGTAAAAATAACTCCTGGCAGGCATAAGTGAATTGTTATGCCGTGTATGCCTTCTTGCCTGATAGTCTGACCATACGCTAGGATTGCAAAGAACAGTCTGCCCTCTGGTATTAGGATACACGTTAGTATAATTTTGCAATGAAGTGGCGCTCTGTAATTTTATGTAGGCGATTGGTCGCGTCTGCAGGCTTGCGATTCTTCTTGCCAGTTATTTACTGAATAAGTCATATTTTTCTCTAGTATCAAAGTCCCACGCTGACCGTGACCTAACCTATTATATTATAAGTGAAATGGGTAATCAAGCTTTCGAACATTAATAGGCATGTCTATATGTGACCTATCTGACCCAAACCAGGCCTATGTCGCAGCACTCACTTGACCAAAGGCAATGACCAAAACGTGAAGACTCAATTGTTCAATTTTTGTTTTTTGACAGAAAAGGATAATAAATAATTTGTGAAAAAACACTTATTTCTAATGATATTATTGTTGAATAACAACTTGAAGCGGTTTTTGTTTCAATAATTCAATGACTTTTCCAGAAAGTTTTCACTTTCCCGCCATTGTTCATTCATTCTGAGAATTTATAAAAACCCAAAGAATTTTTGGCGGGTCATAAGGCAGGTCAATAGTAAAATTGGCAGGTAGCGCCGCCACTGCTTAAACGATTCGTTAGCTTCTATTATTAGGTTACGCAAGCTGGAGGCTAGAATTTGAAAACCCTGTCATGTGGCTTTACAATCAAGCCTTTGTAGAATCCTGTAATTGAACGTCTATTCTGAGAATAATTGTTTCTCGTGAACATTAATTTAAGACCGGATAATTGCCAAAAATAATTGCTGAACACTCATATCTTTGTAATATACGTTGCTTGTGTAACAACATTTAAAATATACATGCGACGCTGTAGCACTAACCTCACGACGCCGCGCCGCGCCGCCGACGCTGATATTTCGAGGGCGGCGCCGCCGCCGATTTCTGTTGTTCGGCGCGCCGCCGCCGCCGACCAAAAATGACCGGCGCGCCGCCGCCGACACTCTTGAGTCGGCGCATGGCTCTGGGAAGCGCCGTCGCTAAGCCCTCAAGTCGAAATTAAACCAGTCGATAAAACTACCGACTGTTATAACGATTTCAATCACTTAACATTCTGCTTAATGCTTTAATGCCGCTCCTAAGTTTAGACATCGTCGAAGGTGCGATGAGCAGCTATATGACAGGAACAACAGTCGCAGGGCTTAAAGTGTGCCTGGACAGTCATGGAGGGCGTCCATGCACTTGTTTTAAAATCTGAATGCCGTTCAGCCACTTATTGACTAGCACAGACTGGAAAGGTAAGGGGCGTCCAGGCACTTCTTTTGGAGAGGTAAGGGGCGTCCAGGCACTTCTTTTCCCACACTTTAAAGTTTAGGCACTGCCTAGGCTATAGGTTAGGACCGTTAGGCATGCCTATAGGGTCTACGATTCACAATGCAACAAACCAATACTCTGCGACCAGTTGATGTCGGATCACCCGCTCTTTACAACCATGCATCTGCTTGATCGGTGTCTGTGACACACGTTGCATGACGTCACGATGTCGTTTTCATGACTGTATTAAGCTTAATCTTGAGATTCATCCGAAAGTCGAAAAGAAATTCCAGCTGTGGGACCAATTTAATTTTCCCGCTTATGTAAGCACCTTATATATAGTGAGTGATTGAAACTCGTGTTGCAGATAGATCTTTCTTGGCATCACCGACCTTCTATCATGGGCGACTTTTGTACATTAATTTGTGACAACCTGTTGTTGCCCAGTGGTGGCGCTAGGGGGGGGGCTAGGTGGGCTAAGCCCCCCCTAGAAAGGCCATCCATTTTTTCCCATGTAAAAATGAAATATTTGCACGAAAAACCCACTTTAGCTTCCCAAAAAACGGAAATCCAGGCGCCGGCACTGTTGTTGCCTAGGCCTGATGGCCCTAAAAATCTAATACATCTGTTAATCCGGCCCTTTATAAATATTATGCCTATATGTATTTATGCAGGCATGTATATTGATATAATTCCGTGGAAGAATCGAAAAGGAGCTATAAAAATGCAAATACAATTAAATCCGTAGACTCGGCATATATTGCTCACCTTGTACGAATGGCTGACGACGACGACAACAACGACAACGACGACGACAACGACGACGACGTTGGTTGTCTACGATTCGGAATCAACTGCGACGTCGGATCCAGCGCAGCAGCAGCGGATGACCACCGTCAGCACCACACGCCTTTTGTTCAATCGCTATCATGCTCAACGTATCCATCTCTGTCTGTTTCTGTCTCTGTATGTCTGTCTCTTACTCTGTCTCTGTGTGTGTCTGTGTGTGTGTCTTTATCTCTCTCTGCTTCTTTTCCTTCTACTTTGACACATTTCTCTTCGTCCACGCAGCAGCGATGCTCTGAATCGCGGCGCCAAAATAATATATATGCAAACATAGGCTGTAATTATTGCTTGTGCACACACACGCACATACACGCACGCACACGCACGCACACGTAAGGTCTGGGTAACTGCCAAATATATATATATATACATATAGACTATATGATACAATAACATATAGCCTATATAATATAATAAAATTATATATATACATGAAATATAGGACTACAGGTCATTGTATTGTTTATGTAATGTAAAAGGTCTATATTATTAAATAATTTACATTCCTGTAGGCCTACATTAAATTTAAAATAATGTATAATCGACCTCGCCAGTCAGTTATTTTCATAGCGTATATCATGCAAATTCATATAATTATTATGTAAGGTTAAATGAAGTCCTCACTGTTTTGGAGACATCATAGAGCTTGTTGGGCGAAATGACCCATCTGTGCAAATCCTCTGTTACTCCAGTTTATCCCCTTCACTATAAACAGGGTGGACCAAATAAAGTAATCCCTGCGATTTTTTGCCAATAATTATCGTGGCCAGAAGTAGGAATTTGTGAATCACTTTTCAAAGGCATAAAGGTAATTCATATTGACGTACAAAGGCCAAATTGCGTCAAGAAATTTGAAGCGGAACAATAGTTAGATCACTTTTAGTGAGTTCACTCACTGTTTTTGACGATCTATAGGCTTAAACGTAATTCATCAAAAGTTAAAAAAACAAAATTTTATCAAGTCACACCTCCAATAATTGTTATCAAGTAAACTTGATAGTGCTTCACATTGTTCAGTATATGTTCACACTTGTTCCTAGTTTCGTTGTAAAGTTCTTGTTGGCCTTGTTGATGTGTTAAAGAGGTAAATCTTCCCATATCGACTCCAATGCGACCATCAATTCTCTGATCACTCTTGGTTTTAACCGTAGAATTGTGGTAGGCTATTGCTCCGGCATAGCTCTCCACACTTGATGATCTATCTGGTAAAAATCCGGAGGTTTGGTGGGCTATTGGTTCTTCTCAATGAAACCAGTAGACTGACATTGACGTTGTGCCTATCTCCTTTCATCAGCGGAATGTTTCTTAACGGCCAATTTACCTCTTAATTTCTCCACTCTTATAGATCTAACTGTCATCAGAGTAGACCTAAGTGGTGGCTGTAGCTTAAGCTCCAAGACCCTGCTCGTGATATACCTGAATACACATTTTGTCTGTCGTCAAATCATTTCCATTTTAATGCTTAATAAACTTCAATTTGACTGTTCTAATAAAAAAAATGCTTAGGGAAGGAGATTATGCAAGGAACGGTTCCGGGAGCAAGATCAAGGGGAAGACCTAGGAAGAGGTGGTGGGACAACATGTGTGAATGGACGGGATTACCAACAGAAGAATTGTTGAGAGCAACCGAAGACAGGAGAGGATGGAGAAGAATTGTCCAAAATGCGACCAACCCTCGTGTCGAGGAAGGTTGAAGGCAAGACAAGGCAATAAAAAAATCGATTCTGACAAATTCTTTATTTGCAACTTCATAATCATTTTTCTAAATGATGCCACAGCGACGTAGGCCTACGTGCAGCCACGCTGTTACATGTTTGTTTTCTAAATAAAAATAATAATGATTACCGGTACCTGGCAATATCAAGTTCATTAATAATTAGCCTATTTGAAATGTGACAAAATAAAATCATCTAAAAAACTTTTTATTGCGTAATGTTGTTGGATCGTCAAAAAACAGTGGGTGGGCTCACTAAAAGTGATACAACTTTTGTTCTGTTTGACATTTCATGGTAAAATATAGCTATTGTATGTAGATTTGAATTATCTCTAAACCCGTAGAATTTGATTTGAAAATTCTCAGTTTAGGCCAAGATACTGGAAAAGAAACCATAATAGGGATCACTTTTTTGGACCACCCTGTATATCGCACTGTATCTCCTCCCTCTTGCTCATCTCTATACACCACTCCCGCTTCTGCTTCTAATCTCTTTATCCTACCCTCTCTCCTCACCTCACTTTCCTTTCTCCCACTGCATTGATAAAAAAAACATAGCTGCATGCGCTCAATAGGCTACTATGTACTGCGTACTATGACTACATCTGCTTCTACTGCTACAACAACAACAACAACAACAACAACAACAGCAGCAACAACAACAACAACAACAACAACAACAACGACAACGACAACTACAACAACGACAACGACAACAACAACAACAACTACTACTACTACTACTACTACTACTACTACTACTACTACTACTACTACTACTACTACTACTACTACTTCTGCTGCTGCTGCTGCTGCTGCTGCTGCTGCTGCTGCTGCTGCTGCTGCTGCTGCTGCTGCTGTTACTACTCCAAACACGTAAAAGCTGTGGAGATAGGCTATTCTTCTGCTTATCGGTGAAGAACGCCAAGGGTATATTACTCACGAGATGTCGTTAAGCACTGGTTGTTACTACAGCAAATGATCTCGCGACACTACTATGCCAAAACATAATCGTAACTTACACTGATCAACTCCGCTGGGGACCTTTAAATAATCGGATTCTAGCTCTGTGTGCGGTCGCCATTAATCCCTGTTTGTAATTCTCGTAATTAGGAAGTAACTGGGCAGGTCGACAGCAGTCAAAGGATTTCTTTACGCACTGAGTATACTACTAAACCCACTGAGTATACTACTAAACCCACTGAGCATACTACTAAACCCACTGGTCTATGAAACACGACTAATAAACAACTAGATCGCACAGTAATTGTGTATAATGGTAGACAACATTTCTGGCAGTTCACGCTCACCAGGGCAGCAAAAAACTAAGACAGACCACCAGACTGATGGACAGACTGACAGAAAAACAGACAGAGAGACAGACAGATAGACAGACCACCACCACCACCATCACCACAGACGGACACACAAACACAAACACACACAGCAATTAATTCCGGAATAAATAACTGAATAGCCCACATAGTTAACTGCGTATATCTGCACATTTTATGTTGCCACTTCGGTGCGTCGTTCAAAAGCTTATAATTATAGAGTAGGCCTAATATGCAGATGCACCACCGCGTCGATATTCACAAATTTGCCTTATCTATGCATGAGCTGTGCGGCTTTTATAATGAGTTGCATCACTCTAGTAACGACCCGGAGTTACATGCAGCGCGCGAATGACCAGGTCGTCGCATTGAGGTTTATTCGTGCGTGCGTTCGCATTAATCCACGCGTGTGATGGCTTCATTTGCCGCGTGCAAGGCAGGGATTATTATTCGTAGGGCTTTACGTTTTAGGAATATACACGGCCCCACATATTTTTTCTGAAAGCGATTAGCATTTAGGATATTTTGCATAAGGAGGATTTTTTGAGGGGGGGTGTTGGAGGTAGAAAAAGCGACGTGGCTGGGGATTCGGAGAATTAGAGGGAGACCTGGGGGATGACTAAAAGGGGCAGAGGAAGATTCTGGGCCTCGATTAAACTTGATAAATCTGGATAACAACATCCGCGGTATTCGTGCAGCACTCGGATAAAACTTAATAAAGCCGGTTATCATCTGCGAGCATTGTGTGTTGTTCGGCTTACGATATTAGGGTGTCCAATAAATAAGAAGATATATATATATATATATATATATATATAAATATATATAGGCCTATATTATATAGGATCTGTGGAATAGGGTAGGACATATGTAAATGCATAAGAATATATACATATATATAATTATATATATAGGATCTGTGGGATAGGGTAGGACATATGTAAATGCATAAGAATATATATAATTATATATAGGATCTGTGGAATAGGGTTGGACATATGTAAATGCATAATTACGTATGCAACAACGTTCGCTATCGTCTGCGCCAAGAGATTGCTTGATAACGGACGTCGGATATACAGCAAGAGCAGGGACGTCATTTGGGGGGGGGCAGGGGGGGGCATTTGCCCCCCCCCTGATTTTGAGAAAAAAACCTATTTTTTATGTGTTTATCTGTGCATTTTGTCATTTATGTCAGAACTTTGCACACAGTGGTTTCCTAGAGTGATAGAATTTAAACTCCCAAGAGATTGAATGGATCTCGTGTGCTAAATTTGAAAATAGCTAAAATTGCAGCGCACCCCTAGAGAGGTCAACAATGTACAAGTCAGGGCCGTAAATCCTGATGATGAAAGAGATGGAGCTTCCTCCCTATCTATACCGAGGTCCATGCTGTACATCTTAAACCGGCGAACGGCGGCGAAAGGCTGACTTTGACCCTAAATGGAGGGTCAGCAAGCTATAGGCGACTGTCTCGCAGTATGATATATAGCGAGCATTGTGGACACCGATACTGGAAACCTTAGCCTGCTCTGGGCCCGATTCCACTGAAAACAGATGTCGTTGACAGATCTGATAAGCCGGAGTAGAGTTGGTCTGGGAGGAATGTGACGACTAATTTATCAGACTGGACGCATTAAGTGTTAGGGGATAGGAAAATTAAGGCAGCTGCATAACGTGTTGGTCTATATATATATATAGACACATATATTATTATATATATTTGTGCGTCAGTAGGCTACATAGTATTCTGCGTGAGCTTTGAGAGTGGGAGTAGACACCTAAGAATAGTTATATAGTATGTTAGTCACGGGTGCGAGGCCTGGGTGATAACGAAATACATCGAACAAAGACTTATGGCCTTCGAAAGAAAGTGCTACAGGAAAATACTAAGAATAGGGTGGATGCAGAAGGTAAACAACACAGAACTATACAAGCGAGTGCAGCTAAAGGAAAACATCATGCAGAAGCTGATCAGAAGGAAACTAGGACTGTTCGGGCACATCTGCAGAATGGATAACAGCAGGAAGATCAAAGCACTGATGTTCGGACGAATGGACGGGACAAATAAGAGAGGAAGGCCGCATAGAGAATGGCTCGACGACGTATCCGACTGGGGCAAAACCTCGCTTCAGGAGCTGAGCAGAGCGACGCTGGATAGGAGAAAATGGAAGGACCTGGTGAAGAAGGCATCGGACACCTACGGGCGTTGAGCCTACGGTTGTTGATGATGATGATGATGTTAGTCACAGAACCAAGATCAGTTCATTTCGAGACCTCTTATTGAAGTGTCTATAGAGGATTATTAGTGAATGTCAAATAAGTTAAATTGATAAATCATAGCCTACAGAGGGTGCTCTGCTTTGCCTTTTAAGTTCTTTTCTGCTTGTTTCCAAGTCACAGTAGGCCTAGTCGCTAGCAGCTGTATAAAGGTGTGATGGTAAGTACAAGTCACTCTGTTTTTCTCACATGGCCTGAATCGGGACCGCCTCTGAGTAAGAATCTTGAAGGGCGCTATATAAATAGACAGATATTGATTGATTGAATCATTGAACGAGATAAACAGTGCAAGTGCAAACGACTACAACTGCCTATAACAGAGAGAGAAAGAGAGAGAGAGAGAGAGAGATTTATATGTCATTGCATAACTGTAGGCTATAATGTAACCGGATGCGTTCTGTCAGACTGTCAATCCGATTAATTTTTGTTCAGTAAAGAATATTATTATAATTACGCAGACAATCCAGACATCGTGCAACACCGGATCGCGATAGCTTGCAGTTTGTATGTAGCCTATATATATATATATATATATATATATATATATATATATATATATATATATATATATATATAGGCTAAATACGAAGCATAAGCTAGCTAAGTTTTGCCCCCCCCTGAAAAAAACTGAAATGACGTCCCTGAGCAAGAGATCGCGGTGGATTGCAACAAGACCTCCACGTGGCGCCACCAATGGACCGATTCTGCTGGAGCTGGCTTATTCCAATTGCTTTGCAGCGCAATTGACACAAAGATCGATCGATCATCCGATCAGAGTCAGCGATCAGGTGCACGTGCACCACTCCTCATATAGCACCCAAGAAATCGCCTGCAGGCCTAAGCAAAATTCAGGGCTGGCACAGGCCAAGCCTGCTGATTAAAAATAAATCGGTATATAATCTACTAAACTTAAATTCAACTAATTTGGTTTATGGGGAGCGGAGCATGAAAAGAACTGTTTAAAAGCAGTCACTTAGTCAGTTATTGCATAATCTTTCTTTCTACAATTTTTTTTCTTTCTACGATTTCGTTTTTAATTGCCCTAATTCATTTAACAGCGGGAAAAACTGTTTAAAAGCTGTCACTAAGTCAGTTAGTAGCCTACTTTAATTCTTTCTACGATTTCTTTTTTAATTGCCCTATATCATTCAGTAGCATGATAAAACTGTTTAAAAGCAGTCACTAAGTCAGTTAGCACTTTCTTTCTTCAATTAAAAAATGGCCTAAATCATTCAACATGTTGAAGGTCATGGACCCACGGTCCTGCGCATGGTTCAATTAATGTCAGCGATCAGTGTTTGATAAACGGTAAGCGATCTGTAAATTGCCGCATGGTAATAGATCTATAGATGACTTATACTATAACTCAGGATCTGAGAACATGTGGACCCAAGGCCGTAGCTAGGGGGGTGTTTTGGGTGTTTGAACACCCTCCGAAATGGAATATGTGAAAAATAATATAATGCATTTATACGAGCATATGACATAAAAACCATTAAATAAAACCACAAAAACACCCCCCCGAAATGGAAAAAGTAGTTTTTTGGGAAGGGAAATTGATGAAACACCCCCCGAAATAAAATCCTGGCTACGGCCTTGTGTGGACCTATACCGTAAAATTCGCACTTTTTGCCTGGTATGCATGCGAGTATAGGTTATGGAGGACCACAGTTAGCAGGCGCAGTCCTAATAATTTTTACTAAGCAAATAGGGAATCGTGGGAAACGGTGAATGCGCTGTGTGAAGAGATAACGAAGGTATTTAAAAAGAGCCTATAGGCTATTCAGTATGGACGAACCGATAACAAAAGAAAGAACTTCTGGAGTTAGCCTACGAAGAAATACAGGGCTCTTTTAGGCCTATCATGCATATGTAGGCCTGCACAAAAACGTGCATTTCTAAATGGATCTGTCACCTGTGCAGTTATACGAGCACTTCTGTGCAGTTAAAAATAGTAAAGAAGTTCATCTGATTTGGTGTAATTTACCATGGAGGATGGGACATTGGCAAAGGAAAGAAGAGGTTGTGCAGTTCTAAAAATTCCTTTAAAAAGCCATGCTGTACGCCAATAAGATTATAGTTAGCCCACCGTTGCTGCCATTGGCGTCACTATACAAATTAAACTGGCTTATATATAAATGCAGGAAATGGCTAGAGATCCACTCAGTGGCGGCGCCAGGATTTCAGTTTCGGTGGGGGGGCTGAAGCCTCGCGGCGAAAATTTCACATTTTCATCCGTCAAAATTCTGACGACCTTTTTTTTTAGTCATCGACCGAAATCTCATGAAATTTTTCCATTTTCGCCGCCAAAATTTCTGACGACCTTTTTTTTAAATCGTGGATATTTCAATGTAACAAATTCGGATGGCCATTTTTTTAGGGGGGCTGAGCCTCTTGTAGGGGGCTTAGCCCCCCAGCCCCCTAGCGCCGCCGCTGGATCCACTTTGGGTCGGATCGAGGTGCTATGCTCAAATCGAGTGACGTTTTCAGCGTTGTTGTCATGAACCTATTAACAGGGGCGGATCCAGGGGAGCAATCCGGCCATGGCACCCATTTAGAAATTTCTTTATTTTTGACCAGCTACTCTGGCTCAGAAAGTTGACGTGCCCCCCCATGACTCATGAGTAGTTTCGTAGGCCCCTCCCACACTCACAAGGTCCCTGTCAGTGGCGTAACTACGGGGGGGCAAGGGGGGCAGCCGCCCCCCCCCCCCCAAATGAAAGGGCTGCCCCCCCAGCTGCCCCCCCCAATCCCTGCGTTTGTTTTACTTTTTACTTGTTGCGAGTGATAAAGAATTAAACAATGTTATATAATTTCTGACTTATTTTATTTTTTATACAACTTCCTGTACAACTTCTTATAGGGTGGGTGATGGGAAAGTGGGACAGGCCACTATATATATAGTGCACTGTGGGACAGACAAGCTAGTGAGGCTTGCATGTGTATTATGTCCAATACTGTAATACATCCAAAATCTAATAGTCTATGGCAATATACCGATGCCGATGCACGCTTTAATTGCCAACGGTAGCCACCCCATCATTTTAAGCTGCCACCCCACTGCCCCCCCCATGAAAAAATAACTGGCTACGCCACTGGTCCCTGTAACGACTAAAAGTCATCAGATTTTTCGGCGACCAAGACGAAAAATTTTCCCTGTCCCCAAGACCGAAAATTTGGGCCCCCCTTCGAAAATTTCTGTATCCGCCCTTGCCTATTAATTTGTACAGATCACATCAATCGATTGTCAATTCCAGTGAAAACTGAGTTGAAATCCTAATCCGTTGGTGACAGAGGTTGACATTTTCCGGTCAGTATAATTATAATATTATGTATTTTTCTACATAGGTCTACGCCTATCTAAAACCAGAAGTCAGGTTATTGTTAGCAAGCACGATGAAAACTCGAGTGTTAAGTTTATACATAGCCTAGACCTAGGCTTATATCTGAAGAATCAGTTGGAGATCTGCATGACATCATAAGCTTATAATGGTCATCTGACCTCATGTAGGCCTAAATTATTAACTTGCTTGCTGTGCAAACAGCCTACCAACCCAACAGATAGCCTACATGTAGGTCTAGTACCTTATTAAACTGCAGTACGTGGTCATCCGCAAAGACCAAATTTACGTGACTCTTTGAGGCCTTTGACCAACGGCACAACGCTAAAATGCCATCCACAATGGAACGTGAGCGTTCAATATTAACCTAACGCCCACAAGAGGTAGGCCAAGCGCTCGCCCAGGGTGAGAATTGCCGGGGGGGTTGGGGGGTTTCGACCCCCCCAGTCTTTCTTAGAGCCCCATGTTAAAGTATGTTTTTTACACCCCAATTCCAAGTGGATAATGGTCCAACCCCCCCAGTTATTTTTCCACAATTCTCATACTGCGCTCGCCCTTCGCTAGTCAAAACACCCAATCCACAAGGGTTACATGCCCTAACTCCGCCACTGTTGTACTCTGATAGTGCCAGTAATGAGCTTGGATAAAGTAGGAGGGCGACACTAATCATCCTTGTAATGACACAGTGCCGTTAAACAGCTACAGCAGTGGTTCCCAACCTTTTTGGACTTTAGGGCCAATTTTTCTAAGTTGGAGGACACTAGGGCCATTTTTCTTAGCTGAAGGACATTAGGGGGCCACAATGCTAACATCTAATTAACTAAAAGCATATAAAATTGCTATAATTAAATCAAAATAGAATGTTTGATGTTATTTATAGATGTCAAAATAAAAGAAGTTGTAATAGATAATAACTATGTGCTCCATCCTGTAAAAATTGTCAGTTTTCAACTATTTTTGCAAATTCTTTGAGAGATGAGGGCCATTTTTAGGCCTGGCGGGCCACTTTTGGCCCGTGGGCCACGGGTTGGGAACCACTGAGCTACAGCTGGCTACAAGCCCAATCTTACATTGGACGCTCACATGTGCCATTCAGCTTGCTGCTATAAATGCTGTTTTAATACACGGCTGATGTGAACGTTCAATTGCTACCGAGACGCCATCCACAATGTCCAAGCTTCCAGTTGCTATATGCCGACCATCCATCCATCCCATTCTGAAGATGGACCGAGTGGTCAAGCCGCACAATATCGAGACGGATCGCAGACGCTGTAGCTTCCTGCGACGCCGACCGCAACGAGACTGGTCAGTCAGTGAGTGGTCAGCTGCATCCCCTCGCACCGGTCGACTGACCGCTGGGATGTCCACTACATTCACCCGACCTGACCATTGCTCAATGGTCGTCCAGTCCATAGATCAGTCGAGTTATAATGGCGTAGAGAATGCGGTCAAGCGGACGACCGCTCAAAGGTTCGTCTTTGACGAGAAATGCATTGGCAGCCGGGGTCAAATGGCGAGACCTTCTTTAGAGGAGAGAGAGAGAGACTGGTCACGCCTTTTGTATATCAGGTACACAGGCTGACTGATGCGTGAGCATAACACACACACACACACATACACAAACCTATACACACACACACGCATACACACGCATACACACGCATACACACAAACAAACCTATATACACACACAAACAAACCTATATACACACACAGACACACGCACACTGTTGTATATAATTTATACACTAAGACGTGTGGACACAGCCAAATATATACAAGTCTATAACACAGTCAATAGTCATCGTATGCAAATATACAAACATGCACAATACGAGGCATACACTGATGACAATAGAGCAAACCTACTCAAACATCCAAACAAGACATACATATACAATGTCAGCACACAGCTACACGTATGTGCACACTTGTCTACAATCAGAATATCACCCACCCATATGTTGCTAGCCTCCGCCATACTTCCTGGCTACCATAGCACAACATATTATATAGGCTGTGCTGTCAATAGGTGCAATCATCATATTTAAGAATGGTGATAAACAATGCAATCAATGTTCGAAAACAAGAAAAATCGAAAATAGGAATGCTGATAAAAACAAAAATCATCTAAGAATGGAAAAATGGAGAGAATGAAAAATACGAATGTGTTTATCTCAAATTGGAATAATGAAGGCCATTCAAGAATGGGAAGGTGATTAAAAAGTAATAATGATCTAAAATGTGAATAGTGATTAAAAATAGAAATTATGGTCAAAATAATAATAATAATAATGAACAGGGACAAGTACTTAAAACAGGATGAAGCGATACACCGGGAGTGATGATCCAACATAGGAATGGAAATAAAAAATGGAGATATTAACCCTTTAATGCCGGAGGGTATAGGTTTTCCCATACCATTTACTACCATCTCGGCACTAAAGGGTTAATATTAGCCAACAATTGAAATTAAACAAGCCACAGCGATAATGACGACCGCAAATAGGCAAAGATCACAAACTGGATATTATGATCCGCTGTAATTAGAATATCAATGAAATAATCAGTAACAAAACACTACTACTGATAGACCAATTCCTAGCGTTTCGTCTGACTCTGTCTGGCTTATAAATACTACCCGTACAGCGTACAGTTTCCATTGACAATGCACTGCTCTGTCCTCTGACGTGCAATGCTTCCTCCAAAGTCTCAGAATGCACCACATCTTCTTCTGGCCAGCATATACGACCCACAGTGCGTTTGGTGCAAAGGATCGCAACAACAAGTGTGAGCACGCTATTGAATAACTGTACAAGGGCAAGTAGGATGAGACAAGGAGCTTAAGAGAAGGGTAAATACAGGGACACTGAGGAGGGAAGAGACAGACAAGACGAGGAGAAGATTGACACAAGGTGGAGCATGACGACAAGACGGAGGTGGAATACGAGGGAGGAGCGCCGCTAGAAATCAACGAACTCGCGAGCGAATTTGTCGAAGGGCGAAGACGACATCGGTTCCTCGTCGTACAACTCGAAGTTGCTCGTGTCGTCAGGACCCTTGCAGGTCGGCTTGAAAGGGGCTGCAACCTACAGCAAAAAAAACCAAAGGGGGATTGAATTAAGAAATGAATCAATGGACGGGAAAAAGAACGACCAACTGAGTGTTAGTGAATTACTTAACTAGATAAACGGATGATGGGTGAATGAGTAAATGAAAAGCCTATGAATGATCAATAGAAGATAAACAAAAATTAATACCCGGTAAATGATTGAATGAATGATCAAATGAGTTGAAGATAAACAAAAATTAATACCGTACCCGGTAAGTAATTGAATGAATGATCAAATGAAATCAATGCATGAACAACAGAATGAATGCACAAAATAATGAATGTATCAATGGTGAATGAATAAAAGAAATACATGAATAAAAAATTGAATGAACAAAATAAATAAACAAACGAACAATTGACTGAATGACCGAATAGAAATGAGCAAATGAACAAAAGAAATTCATGAATGAAAACAAGTTAAATAAATGACTGGACGAACAAGTGAATTAACGAACAAATGACAGGAATGAGCAAGTGAATTAATGAAAAATGATCGGAATGAACAAGTGATTTAATGAACAAATGACCGGAATGAACAAGTGAATTAATGAACAAATGACCGGAATGAACAAGTGAATTAATGTACAAATGACCCGAATGAACAATTGACTGAAGAAACTAGTGAAATACGGAACGAATAAAGCGAGCTAACATACAAATCAACAAAATATTTAGAAAGCATTGAACTGCCGAACGAGTAATCAAAAGCCCATCAGACCGAATCAATCACTTCTTAATCGTAACCACACAGTGGTTCATATTAAACCAAAATGCCGACGCTGAAGCAATACAATATAACATCAACAAAATATTCCTAATAAAATATAGCAGCGGAGCAGCAGAAGTAGCAGATGGCCATAATGTCTGTGTCTTTCATCTCTACGTTCGAGAACTGCCTCTAATAAGGAGACTCACAACGTGGCACCAGTGTCATCACTGCAAAGGCACGATCAATACAATCAACGAACGCTTCAAGTGACACTCTATATAGTCAACAGCCTTAATCTGTTGAAGAATCCCACTCAAAATCCAATTGGTCATGGAAACTGGAATCTAATCAAATCTAGTGACTTATCCAGCACCCTAATCATAACGTGAAAGACGCTGATCGACGTTGATTACGTCAAGTGAGGCAACAAACAGTAGTCAAGAATCTGAAGTTGAGTTGAAATCTGAAGAATCAGAGAATGGAAAGTAAGGAAAACTTGCTGCAGAGGAGTCATCTAACTCAGTGGTTCACAAACTTCTCTAGTTCGGGACCCACTTACAAGTATCGTGGCCGTCTCGAGAACTACTGAATGAAATTAAACATCGTGTACACAAAGTTGCTTCGTAAATCAGCATTTTGATATATGCTGATTTACGTTAAAAAATTGGCACAACTATGACAGCCACGTATCAGCCAGTGATAACCCAATCATGTTAAAATGTTGCTGCTCTGTTGTTTATATCGTCAATTTTTAGAATTTACGAATAAATGGCGAAAAAAATAAATATTTCCCGAAAAACTATGGACAGCCACTTGATTGACTTCACGACCAACTTTTGGGTCACGACCACATTTTGTGAAACACGGATCTAACCTTTCTAATCTAATCTACTTCTTGTTTGATGCAGCTTATCATAGAAACGTTACAGAAATGCAAATAATAATTGACATCAGCACACAGCACCTGCACAGGTAGAGCAGTCTAAGCTGATCATCACCTGTTGTTGGTAGAGGGCAATCCAATTAGTTCCCTGGAACCATTCGTGATTTTTTATGTCACTGGCGCCATTTTTCAGGTTGCCATAGCGACTTGAAGTGTCCACCTGAAGAATGTTCATGAGCAGGCCCTTGAGATCCGTTGTAAAATGACTTGGGAATTTCAGCTGGAAAATCAGAGAACACGTTATTAGACTGACATTGCTATAACGGAACTGTTCTACGAGTCTTCAAAACATACAAATATACATACCGACATACATGCGTTGTATGCACTGACTATACATTTCTGACAAGTACTCATCAATCCAGCAAGGCAAAGCTGAGTAGTGCCTCTCTTCAGTTCAGGCATGGCTCTGCTGCAATGGCTTTGGCCGTAAAGTCGGATATAATATCAGATGATACATCTGAAGCAATCGTGTTGGGCTCATATAAAACACCTGTGAAACCTTACCAGGATCTAATTCGTAATTTTAAATTCCAAATCACTGATGAGCCCAACATAATTGCTAGCGTCTCTTAATTAAGCCAACTCGAAGTATATAAATAAAAGAAATAAAGTTCGTAGACCGGGCCTAGAGAAACTCCAGAAACTACTATCCTCCTCATAAAATCAAATCTCTCAATCACATTTATATTGCATCCCTTCAAGATCACTACTCAGAGGCGCTCCCAAACAAGGCCTGGTCGAAAAGAAAAGTATTTTACGACAAACAAGACCATTATTAAATTAATTATTAAATACCATACATTAGAATTTTCACAGACCTTGCAGGCTACGATCTGTTCATAGATTTGGATGGGTTGGTCGGCATAAAACGGTGGATATCCAGCTGCCATCTCGTAGATTAAGATTCCGAGAGCCCACCAATCAACAGCACGATTATAACCCTACAGAAACAATAAACATCATAAGCTAATTTAGGATAACGCAAGATTATAATCCTACAGAAACAACAAACATCATAATAATTTAATTTAGGATAAGGCAAGATTATAACCCTACAGAAAAAACAAACATCATTATAATTTAATTTAGGATAAGGCAAGATTATAACCCTACAGAAACAACAAACATTATAAGCTAATTTAGGATAAGGCACGATTATAACCCTACAGAAAGACAACAAACATTTTAAGCTAATTTAGAATAAGGCAAGATTATAACCCTACAGACACAACAAACATCATAAGCTAATTTAGGATAAGGCACGATTATAACCCTACAGAAACAACAAACATTATAAGCCAATTTAGGATAAGGCAAGATTATAACCCTACAGAAACAACAAACATTATAAGCTAATTTAGGATAAGGCAAGATTATAACCCTACAGAAACAACAAACATTATAAGCTAATTTAGGATAAAGCAAGGTACTGCAGAGCAAGGGCCACCCATATATTAAATGTAAGCAAAAAATGTCTTTTCGACCCTCCCTCCCCTTGTATGTACCCGTACGTTTTGCTGACCACCTATGCACAGTTGCACACATACAAATAAGATTCTCTACTCCCCCCAAGTCACCTATGAAGCATGTATTTCACCGTAGGTATCATTTATTTTTGTTAACATTACATTTGCCGCCAAAATTTGTTGACTGTTACGGTCTACTGTTCAGATCCGAACAGAATCAAATTTTAATGTAATCAAATGCCATATTATAAAAAAAGCCAATGTGGATGCCATAAATAGACTTTTTTTGCGTATGTACATTATGCCAAGACCTCTCCTACCACCCCTCACCCCATACACAAATCACTCAAAATCCTGCCACCTCCCTCCACGCATACCTAACATGTGGACAGCTTCAAGGTAAATAAGGAAACACAGGTAAGGTAATTAACATCAATTACAGGTATAAGCTCATCTACTAAAGAACAAAAATAAACAACAAAGAGCAAAAGACAGACATACAAATAGAGGAAGAAAAAATATTAGCATGATCAGAAGTTGAGAAAAGGAGATTTCTTTTTCCCATTATAGAGCACAGGAAATAAAGGAGAGAGATGACAGACTCATAGCTGGCTATGGTCGATACATTGCAAAAGCACCAGTTAACCTTTTGGATTTTTTAAAGCGACTAAATAAATATCCAGATATGGAGACACTTCCATGGATGCACATACCCTGCTGAGAATGATCTCTGGCGCCAGATATTCCGGAGTACCGCACAGCGTCCACGTTCGACCTTTAATGATCTTCGCAAAACCGAAATCGGTGACCTGAGGGCATTCAAACATAATTGCGGCTGAAACCAAATATCTACACAGAACCTAGTAAATAAAATGCTAAGTATATAATTGAAGGGCTTATTTTCCAAACCTGTTAAGTCCACTCAAGAATAACTGAAAAATCAGGTTTTGTAAACGAAAAAAGGTAGGACATAACCGTTTTCGTTTTTCAAAGCAACACCGAGTTTTACCAGGCTGCTGATATGAGACTTTTAAAAACGATTTTGACACCAAACTTCACAGAAAAACATGAAATTGCCGCATTTACTAACCCGAACATAATTTTTTTCAAAAAGTGGACTTAACAGGTTTTGGAAATAAGCCTTCAATTAGGAACGAAATTTCATCATTCGTTCATACGGACTACCAAAGGGAGGGGTGGTTACCACCCCCCCCTGGATTTTGTCCTCATCTTAGTCTACATATTGTAATCCACCCAATTGTATTATCACCATTCAGATGTTGTATTCCAACCAGGTTATTCTATTCCGTCTTTGATGTACTGTCATTTATCTGTGTGTAGTGTAATATATCTACGAGTAGTCTATTCTACCTAGGCCCCAGGGTGTACTGTAATCCATCCAAGTGTATTTTAATCCACCAAGATGCATTCAAATCGTTCTAGGTTGTGTCTGTTTTCAACTGAATGCCAATCAATCCATAGGTGTAGGCATTGTTACAGCAGGTAAATTAAGCCAGGTAAGCAAAAACGGCTAAGTAGGCAGCTAGGTAGAGAAGTGTCAATTTGGAAGCTTGAAAATTGCAAATGTCAACAAGCCGAGTAAGATTCAACGATCGTGGTGCAATCCCAAAGATCTTGAAAGTCGGAGGACCAAGTTAATTAATGATGATGAAGCATGCAAGTTACTATGCAATCGAGAATGGAACTGAGCAATGAAAGTACTTGATTCAGAGATGTTCTTGATGTGTGCGTCACTTGGTTTCTCTTGGTTTGATACATTAGCTACCTGACATGGACACTTACGAATGTTAAGGACTTAGACGCTGGATAATTATTGAAGGAATTCACGGCTTCATGGATTCAATCGACATGCGTCATTATATTCAGGAGGAACAAAACAACAGTGAAGAAAATATCTTGGACTGTAGCCGACACAAATGAAATAATTGTTTTTTATGTTATCATTATTAGCACTAATTAATATTGTTAGTCATCATCATTGCGACAATTTTTACCTCAGATATGAATGATCCCTCAGGTTTAAAAACCTCAGGCAAACTTCATTATTATTATTGTCTCTATTATTGCTATTAATATCATTATCATTGGAATTGTTATTATTATTATCATTATCATTATTATTATTACCATTATTATTATCATTATTATTATCAATATTATTATTATCATTATTATTATTACTATTATTATTAATATTATTACTATTATTATTATTGCTATTATTATTACTATTATTGTTATTACAATTAGCAAGCAACGTGGAAATTTTCATCATCCGCTGTAAAGAAAATCTCTCAGGTTCTAAAAAACCAAATAGGTAACAGATTCATTTTCAACCTTGGAGCAGGCCTACGTGGTCCTCATCCCAGGGGGCGATGGTGGGACGATGCCTCTAAAGCAAAGGCATTATTTATTATTATCATTAGCACTGCTGCTATTGCTACTCCTTCCACTACCACAGCCACTACGACTACTACTACAACCACCACTACTAACTACAATAATTATTTATGCCTGTACTAATGGCAATGCCACAGACGACAACTTTGCTAACCCTATCCAACTTGAACTGTCCAATTAAAGGGTTTCAAGACACCATCTGTAACCATGGGTCGCAGTACACCTCCCCAACTAAGCCTAGGATCATCCCTATTATAAGTAAACTTCCCCAACTAAGCCTAATATTATCCCTAAGTACTGTACTGGTATATTATAAATTAAGCAACATATACATTCATTAGAAATGTAAATTAGAGTCCTTCCTTAATTTAACCTTGGTTTGACCTATACATTATCTACATCAGAATAAGAAGACATGGAGGTAGCAAGGGCCAAGGATGTCCGTACAAGTGCCACACAAAAGAATATTAACTGATTCATCCACAGTTAGCTCATAGGCAATGGCAAAATATGGAAAAGAATCAATGAGATAAATTGACTGAAACCTTGACATATCCATTGAGGTCTATGAGCAGGTTTTCTGGCTTGAGGTCCCTGTAGGCGATGTCGAGGTAGTGCAGGTATTCAAAGGCCATCGCCACCTGTGCTCCGTAAAACTTCGACATGGGCTCACTAGAGGCAGGCAGCAGAAACATCGACTATCATTCACCAGATGGCAATACGATCATCATGCTAAACGGATCAGTTCCTTCTCTCAATAATAATTCAAAATCTGTAACTTTATTTATTTATTCTTTTCTTATGTAACCATCAGTTCATGAGAAACTTATTTTATGTATCAATACATAAACCTACGGAATTTTTCCATCTATCTATCCTGTCATCCATCCATCCATCCATCCAATCATCCATCCACCCATCCATCCATCCATCAAACCATCTATCCATCCAACCAACCAACCACCCACCCATCCACCCATCCATCCATCCATCCATCCATCCATCCATCAACCCATCCATCCATCCATACATTCAACCAAACCTCACCAATCAACAATTGATATCTAATCTGCCAAAAAATTCCTGCCGATGACTATACAGCCTCTGCTGTCATAAATTGTCATTAAACTATGGACCCATCGCATCACCAATCAACATATCCATCCAAACACCATTTAAATATTTCCATTTTATCCATTTACCGGTAAATATTCTGCCATCTTTCCGTCTGCCCAATAACTCGCCTAATCACCCACCTGCCCATCATCTGCTCTCCAGTACTTGCATCTAAGGTTTTTCGAGCAACTGATTTCCATCCAACCGTACATTCTGCAATTCATTTATTCATGCATGCATTCACTTAAAGCAAAGTCACTCATGAGACAAGTAAAGAGAAGCATTTGTGATCGCTCAGTACCTAAACTTTCCGACGTTCCTCAGATGCGAGAACATCTCGCCGCCCATAACGAACTCAAGTACCATAAAGAGGCTCGTGTTCGACTGAAAGAAACAAACAAAAGCAGCTTAACTGTAGTTACAAACCCGAAGATTTCTAAGGCTCTATTAAATTTTATACGCAAAGCACAAACAAATTCATGAGTACTTACGAAAGTGATAAAGGATACGCAGATAAATATTCTAACTCAGCGACATAAGCTAAAGTAATTATAAACAGTGTCTGTATTTCTGTGCTAGACTACTAGACAGTCAATATCTATGAGAATTCTGGCCACATCAGTGTCTGATGTTTCAAGACATTACTTTCAATAGCGTAAAGTCACATTCGGAAACAGCTGCTTGGAGTACACTGACTGATCTCCTGAGGAGGTTGATAAGATGGCCGTTACTTTCAAGAACGAGTTTGAACTTCCTTTCATCAGCATAAAACAGCTCCAGCTACAGCCGCCATATTGGAGACATCCTCCCGTTTGCACACGAGTGCCTCCATAATAACAAAGTAATATAAGTTGGTAGCCGCATAAGCTGCCATTAATTTAAAGTTCAGCAATTCACTGGACACACATACAAGAAGGATCTTATTGGATGGGGGGATGTCATCCTAATCCTTGGCTGCGTGAAGACTCTTATAACCACGAGTCTGTTACATGAGAACGCTCTTGAATAGCTACTACTATAAGATGTGCTTAATAAATTCTCATATAATGATACGATGCAATAACTGTGGATTCAGCCATAGGCGGAGACCTGGGCCAAAATTGGGGGGGACGGAAAGACGCGAGATTTTTTGATGGACGAATGGCTCTGAGTGTCGCCGAAAAAATTCCATCTTTTGCCGGCCAAAATTTCTGACGACCGGCGAAATTTCGACGAAATTTTCTATTTTCGACGCCAAAAAAGTTGATGACCTTTTTTAGTCATGATGCTTGACGATTGGGGGGGGGACAAATGCATGGGCCGTCCCCCCCGACACCTCCACTGGGGGGGACCGTTCCCCCTGTCCTCCCTAGGTCTCCACCCATGGATTCAGCTCAAAAGCATGAAGTAAGGGGCAATTGATCCAACTTTCCCTAGCAACAAGGCAGCTTTATCTTTTACATGCAATGCATGCAAGCTTGCATGTATGCAGGCAAACATGATCACATGATTGCATAGTTAGTGAGCTGGAGTAAAGTAGAGCTTCCAGAAGGAGTTGCCCACCTGAAAGCTGTACGCAAGACGAACTACGTTCGGAAAAGAGATGCAACTCAAGAGCTTCTTCTCATTTAGTGTGTGCTCCACTTGCTTCATCTTGACGACCTGTAATGCAAGACTGCATATTCATAACGTCACGTGCATTCAATTGTTTTAAGTATACTTTGTCATTAAACTGCACCTGTTTAGAACATTCAGATATCCAGCGATTTTGTACAGGTACAGTATTTAAAAGGTGCTACATTATTTGCCTTACACAATTGATATGAACACACTTGGGGCACGGTGGTGTAAGGGTTTGTTCTGTGCCTTGTAGTTGGAAGGTTGCGGATTCGAATTCACCTCAAGCCGCCATTTAGGCACCCTAAGCAATGTCTTCACTCGCAATTGATCATGCGCTTCGGTGTGAAACTCCTATTCATTGTCTGAGCTGTAGTCGGGAGCACTTCTGAGTAGAAATCATGAATAGGCGCTATAACACGTGCTCATACAGGGTGGGCCAGCATAAATGTCCCGACTTTGCACGCGTATAACTTCGCCAATTTTTAACATTTATTTATAATTTATGCATCAAATTAAAGGTATTTCACTCTAGTATTATCTCTAAAAAGGTCGAACTGATACTAGTCTCGGTTTTAATTATAATGCCCGGAACAGCGCTAGCTACCATATTTTGCTGTCATTTGTGACGCAACCTGGCGCCGTTGACAGACGATGATCGCGTTTCGATCTTAATTTTACGAACTGGTAAGGGATTTAATTCGTTTGAAATGATTAACGAATATTCTAACAGAGGATGGAATAAACAATACCTTGTATTATCTGCTACGGAAAATTAATAAAACAGGACTTTCTACTTGCAAACCATGGGAATCGGAGCGCACGGCGCTCACATCCGCTAACATTGCTCGTGTGTCCGCCTACATTTGCAGTCAAGACAATGACCAGGGCAGGCCATGCATGCAAATTCAGCGCAAAACAGGCCGTCTTAGAAGCACTGAATAGCGTATTGGAAAAGATTATAGACCTAAAGTTAAAGTAATTTGTCGACGAGAAGTCCCACGAACTCTCCAGCTCTTACGCAAAGAAACGACTGGCAGCGTGCAAGCGTCTGAAGTAGCGCATGGCAGTGCACGGCTGTTGGCAAAATTGAAAGGACGCGGTTTTGCGATTAGAATATATTCATGGTAGGGACCCTACAAACACTCAAAATGATTGTGTCTACGCGCGTTTTAGCAAAAAACGATAGAATTTTCCCGGGAAACGGCGTCATAATGCGTCAGTAATGACAAAAAACGGTAGCTAGCGCTGATCCAAGTATATAATTAAAACCTAAACTAGTATCAGTTCGACTTTTTTAGAGTTAATACTAGAGTGAAATATTTTTAATTTGATGCATCAAGTATAAATAAATGTTAAAAATTGGCGAAGTTATACGCCTGCAAAGTCGGGACATTTATGCTGGCCCACCCTGTATATATATACATACACATGCACATACTCCCACACAAACACAAACACACATATGCCTCCGATTGGTGTGCACTGTGAGAGGTAGTGATGTAGCTTTTCCGGAAAAGTATTTTGACGGAAAGTTTCCGGAAAGTTTCCGGAAACTTTCCGAAGAACCGGAAAACACATTAAAATCAGAAAATATCAGAATTTCACTCTCAGAAATTTTTCTTATAGTTTAAACTCCTTTTATTTACAGTACTTCTGTTGATGCAAACAATGTTGAACTTAAAAATAATTAATATGAGCAATAAACACTGTTCATTAGCATTTCAGACTAGAGTAGCCTATTGAAAACTAGTTGCATGCTTGCATGTCTGCAGTCAACTGTAGCAGGAAATGTGTAAGAAAAACTTAAATAAACCTGAAATAATACAGCATCAATTTCTGTTTCTGTCTTATGTTTTCATAACTCACAAATATGAAGGTGACTGAATGATAAAAAATATTTTCTCTAAATTTACAGCAAAGTTTAATTGCATTTAATTCCTAAATGTACCGGTATTTTTGGGCTGTGTGAACAATTATCACTAACACTAGCAGTGCCATCTATTGAATAAACTATTACCTATAACCACCTAAGACTGCTTATAATGATGGATGTATTTAGTAACATTATATTGAAAGAAAATTCGGACTCCTTAGAATTGAGTATGTATTTAATAATATTTTATTGGTGGAAAAATACGTCGGAAAGTTTCTGGAAAAATATGAAACTTTCCGGACAAGTTTTCCACCTCACAACACTAACTTCTGATAGTGATTGATGTATTTAGTAACATTATATTGAAAGAAAACTTCGGACTCCTTACAATTGAGTATGTATTTAATAATATTTTATTGGTGGAAAAATATGTCGGAAAGTTTCCGGAAAGATTCGTCGGAAAGTTTCCGAAACTTTCCGGAAAGATATGAAACTTTCCGAGGAAAGTTTCCGCCTCACAACACTAGTGAGAGGCACTATATAAATGTATAGATATAATGGAATACAATAAAAAATATGCATGTTGTCAGCATTGTTACCGTTCTTTAGCAAAACTGTTCCTGATTAATTCAGTACTATGACTGGCCACAAGATGTGTAAATTAATCATAATTTTAATGATTATTTTAATTACTCAATTATTTTTTAATATTTGTGGTGATCATACCCTCCCCCCCACTGATAACAAAAGATCTTGACCAGCAACTTCTAATCTGTATCCAGCAGTTCACTTAGAACTGACCTCTCTGTCTTTGGGTTAACCATCAATAAAGGCAAATTTCTTCAGCCTTATATAATATCACCAGGGCAATTTTTAAAATGATGTACGGGACAAGTCGTTTTGGATGTACGGGACAAGTCGTTTTGGACTTTCAAAACCATACCCAAGCAGTCCTATAGCCATGATTTTCCCACCAATTAAGCTTTGTGCTTCGTTCTATGTTCAGCGAGCACCAAAAGCACAAAGCCACGAGTGCTGAAAGGCACAGAGCATAACAGGTTCCTCCATCAAACACCAAGGGATTCTATAATGGCTCTGAGCTGAAACCAATGCCCTTTTGTAGCAGCTCATATGAAATACGGCAAATTCTGTAACTCCTTTTGAAATGATAAATTAAGTAAACATAAAAAAATAAATAAAATAATAATGACTAATGTAGGTCACAGGACTCATGGTCCTTTCACCAAGTACTGCCTACTAAAAATATCAGATGTTTCCAAATATTGCATGTCTCCTCTGGGAAAACTTGGGTCTTGATTAAAAATTTGCTGATTCAATCATTTTGCAAACTTTAACACAATGCGTTCATGCACTCTTGCTTCTCTGCAAACATGCATTCATACAATTATCATAAAGAATATCAACATTTTAACTAAATGGATTGGTTTCTCAATCACTTTTACTGCACTCCCGTCATTAAGGTGTTGATCAAAGATATAATCATTATAATGGATTATTAACATCATAATTCACACCTTCAGATGGTGGAGAAATGGTCCAAAATAAAACTGAGATCTCTGAATGATAAAGTTCTGTAATTAGCAAAAAAATACAAGTGAACAGTCAAAGATTGACAGAGAAAGCTGAAGCTGACCCGGTTCTTCTCAAGTATTTTCATGGCATAGAAATTTTTTGTGGCAAGATGTTGAACAAGCAAGACACGTCCAAATGAACCTGTACCAAGCGTCTTTCGTAAGTCAAAATGCTCGAGTTGCACGGACTTCTACAAAAAAAACAATACCACACAGAATCTGGTTCAATTTCCCAAAATCTAAACAGACTCAAGATGCAAAATAATGGTACAACTTCACTTAATTTACGTTACCTTATACCTTTGCAAAACATCACTATTTATCTTCTGAAAATCTCATGTAATGCTATCTAGCTTAACATTCTATTCATTTCACATCCTTGACTTTAACTTACTTTACCTAATATTGCATAAATTTATGGATTTCCAAAGTTCCACTCAAAGAACAACCTAATCATAGGTGCTCAGTAACACCTAATCAGAGGTGCTCAGCAATGCCTAATCAGAGGTGCTCAGTAACACCTAATCATAGGCGCTCAGTTACACTCAATCAGTAATCAGTAATTAATCGGTGCTCAGTAACCCCTAATCAGAGGTGCAAACCTAACTTAACATAACCAGCTGTGTTGATAAGTATTACCGGTATGTCTCATGAACGCAGATAGTTTCTGAATTAAAGCTGTTTGTATGCACATGATGTGTCTGAATGTTAAGCCTGTATCCAAATATTCATTAAACAGCGTCTTTCAAAGACCCTCCGAAAGCATTGCACTGCAAATCATGTTCCTTCCGTGATGCCACAATTGATCATGGCTGTAAACATCTTCATCATATTCAATTCCCCTCGGATCCATTTCTCTGCGGTCTGCCCTTCCGGGTGTTCATCGGATTTTTCCCAGGTTTCAGCATGCACACTCATCGATTTTGCTTCCAAGTCCACTATCAATGTTTATTATGACTTATGGTTGGCATCATAACACAATTTTCAGATTTCGATACATTAAGTAAATACAATTTATCGCTGTTGTTACTGAATATTATTATTATTATTAATGTCTTAAACTCAATTTGTGAGTTCAGTTAATAATTATTATGCCACTTTAATTTTTGCGTTTCATGCAACTCATAAGTTTAAAACTTTTCAACGTACACAGCTGCGGTTAACAAATGTTTTACAATACTTCAGTCACGAATATATGAAGAATCTGATAAATGCTTACATCCGGAGGTTCAGCGTATTTCTTCTCAAATTCTATCTTTGATTTCTCAAGAAAGGCTTCAACTGTCCACAAAAAGAATAAACATCTATTTTTTTATTTCTAATACTGGCATATTTCGTTGCAAATGGAAAACCTTTGCTAGATAGACTCATTTTGAAACTAGTTAGGCAGTAAACATACTGTACAAAAATGTGCATGTCATTAAAATGCACACAATTCTCTTGGTTCCAAAATTTAATGCAGCTTTAGAAAGTGAACTCATGACAATACAACTTCACCATGCTGAGGTACCCCACATCAATCGGCAGTATGGTGAAAAGTACTTAACATACACATAACTAGTACTTAGCCTAATGCACATAACCTACTATATGGTAAAAAGGTCGCTTTATAAATGCTCTGAATAACTCAAATCTAGTCTTCTATAGCATTATCATAATGAAAAAGGTATCAATCAATATAATTTGCTTTGTTAACACTGGAAGCTCTGCCTCCTGAATTCTGCACTTTTTCGGTTACTCATTACGAACCACACACCATCACCTTCCTCAAGCTCCTTTATCCATCACTCCTTGGGCATTGGACTAAAAAATGAAGTCTCACTTCTTTAAGAACTCTTATAACACTGACTCACCTGAATCTTCATGTTCCAATTCTCGACCTATAACGACACCCACCTCAATATCTACTCTGCTTCCTCTCAACCTCAGGAAACCGGACTCAGACAACCCCTCTGACTTGATGCAGCACTGAGTGCTGATAGACAAGCTGGAACTCTGCACTTGGCTTTCGAGTGGCGCTTTAGAAGTTTACGCAACATGATTATGAAACTGTAGTCAAACATCTCATGCACTTGTGATGACCTTGTGTAAACGAAATCAACTTGAAACGCATACTGATTATTCCAGCACCTTTGATTAGTCCTCGAAAGGTACATTAGAAACATTCAGCCACATACACAACACAAACGTGTGCGCGCACGCCGCACACATATCTTCTGAAGTTAAAAGGAATGTATCTATCAGAAACGATTTCTTTGCCTAGGATAACAGCTACACAGTCCTGCAAGAACAGTGAATGCAAATGAATGCAACACAGGTTATATCTAGGGTGACATAATTGACCAACTGTTGCAGTCAGTATAAAATCAACAATATAAGACTGCCGTTTTGACCTAGAATGCATTCGTGGAACCATTTCCATCTAAGCTGTTGTTTCTAAGCAGTTCGGACTGTGTCCGTCCGTCCGTATGCTTGTAATTGAGGTCTCACGCATGACCAAAGACTCATCCGTCTTAAAAGGGATTTCAGGATACTAATTGCATAAAGTCAGGCTCCATTTGCAAAGGCCAAGACAGTGGCGTGGATTTAGTGCTGACCAATCTACGGCACCGATGATCTACGACCAGTTGCTCGTTGCAATTAGCACAAGGATGCTTGGATGCAGCTTCTTCTACCAACTGCACGGGTACGGGTACCGGTACATTTGGTGCTGGCTAGATGTGTTGTGTGCCTCATTACCTATCATCACTGGTCTATACTTGGATGCTATTGTAGCTGTGGCATCATACCGATTGTAAGTGCTCTGACTATCTCAGCACTATTTGCTCGTTGATTTGCCACATGCCTTCAATGACTGTATGGTGCTCAATAATGTAGTGGTTAGCGTACTGGACTGTTGTCAATCGAGAGGTAGGTGGTTCGAATCTTTCCCATGGCAGAATTTTTTTGGGTTGAGATTTCTGCTCCATATGTAGGTGATGGCGAGGATTGGCCACCCAACCTCATATGCAGAGGGGAAGAAAATGAAGTTGTAAACACTACAGTCTCTTGGCTGCTTAATGGACTGCTTGCTCTTCTTCATATTATTAATTACTGCAACAGTTTGTGAGACGATATATAGTAAGTGTCATGCACCCAAGCACCACTAGCTTCACCTGATTCTGGTACTAAATAGGGAAGCAGAAGTTTATTATTACTCATTTCCTCGTTCCAAGTAGATACCCATTTTCAAGGAATTTATCACAAGGATCAACAAGGATCAACAACCTTTCCAACAGTTGCTTCTTGAAAACAGATCGCCCTGCTTAAATGATATCACCTGGCTTCTAGACCGGAGATAAGCACATCTATCCAGAAGCATGGCTCTACCCTTCTAGGCAATAATGTCTGAGCACTGTAGTAGTGTTCAACATTGGTGTGGCTAGAATACTAGTGGGTATAAACTGCTTAATATTCGACTAGCAACAGATAAATTCTCGGATTAGTTCATGGCATTCATATAGCACCTGTCAGGAACACTCAAAACTATATTTTATATGCACCAGTATATATCACATCCTTTCTCATCAGTATGTCTCAAGACATTTATATACTACATACATGTATATTAAAAACATTTGTAAAGTATGGTTTGATATATATATATATATATATATATATGCATGCATGTGTACATACATGCACAATTTTCATACATACATACATGCATGCATACATGCATGCAAACATGCATGCATGTATGTATGTATAACTGTATATGTGTGTATGCATGCATGCATTTATATATGCATGTGTGTATGTATGCGATCCCCTGGCCATGATTTTTTCAAGTGTTTTGTTTTGTCAGTCTAATCTTCTCAGTTCAGCAGAGCTGTGTATGGTGACATGGTCACTGAACATGCCACAACGAAGACAATTAAAGGAATTTACTGCTCCAGCTGATCAACTGCAAAACCGTCTACAATGATCATGGTCCTGGGGCGAACAAAGCAAGCTCAGCAGAGGGAACTGTTATGAGCATTGAAAGGAAAAGGCAGGGTGAGAATTGCCGAGAAGGCTGTGTGGGCTCAACACCTAGTCTTTCTTATGACCCTTAGTAAAGTTCTTAAACTGCACACCCAAGTCCACATAAATTGACTTCTAACCCATCGTTAGTTTTCTACAGTTCTCATACTGGGAAAAGGTAAATGTTTAGTTTAAGTATTCCCCTTTGGTTTGATGGCATCACACATTGAACTTTATGGTAGGCGATTGTATTTACCACCACAAACTTTAGGTAGCCAATCGTATTTACCTCCACAAATTATTTCACAGATGATCTGTAGTAAATTCCAAACAAAACTATAGATGTATCTTTAGACTAGTGAAATGGCACATTAGTGTTGATTTAGAATCTGGAATACCCTCTGCATAAAAAAACCACTCGACATGAAAAAACATCCCAACCACAATTTAGCCCACAATAAAACACCACAAAAATTTAATAATGGCGCATGCCTAACGGTACCTAATTCCATTCGAAGCAATAAAATTGACAAAATGTTGTGAGAATACATGCTTACTCATTATGTTTTTTCTCTGTTACTCACATTTTTGTCATCGAAAAATGTATGATGATCATTGCAGACTTTTTGAAAGTCGCCACAGAAAATGTAAACAATGCAAATCAAGGATGCTTGTGGTCTATAGGCAAACGTGTAATTAATTAGGGAAGATGACCCGTTTACCACGCATGCAGTGACTAACTGACTATGACTGTAAAACTTTTTAGAAAACTACCCTTTAATAGTGCTATTAATCAAAATCTCCAGCTAGCATCTAGTACCATAGCCAGAAATAAAATTTGGGGGTTCATTCCAGTGGTTTCTAATAGACTTGGGTGAAAAATACACAGAACATACACAGAATAAGTTTTAAAAATTCCGAATTCACATATTTCGAAGGGTTGAACTTGTAACCCACTCCATCCGTAAATACGCCCATGCAAGCAGTGTTTAATTTAGTCATCTCTCCTCTTGGGGATTCAGGTTTCTAGGGGAGACAATCCAGCGTCGTCGGACGGTCGCTTAGGCGCGTAGCGCCGAGAGGGGGGGGCAGAGGGAGAGGTATGGGGAGGAGATGTGCTCCCTCCCCAATATAATTTTTCCTTCACTCGCAATTGCTCAGCGCTTCGGCGTGAAATCCCGATGCAGTGGTCCGCTCTGCAGTCGGGAGCGCATATGAGTAGGCAGCTTGAAGTGGCGCTATAACAAGTGCACATACAAAAACAATCACATTTCTAAAACTCGTATAATACACGGAAGGCCGGAGCTGATTTCACGTCTTAGATGTAATTTCCAGTAGAACTAACCGATATGTGGATCGGAGGGTGTAAGGGACGTATTTCCCATAGCTGCTCGTCAGAAAACTGCTCAAAAGCCGCCTCTATAAAAAATACTATTCTTTCTGATTATCATTTCTCGTAAAAACTTTCACCCTTTCGTCGCCATTTTAAAACGCTTCAAACGCCGTCATCAAAGACTCTAAGACACACAAGACTACAGAACTCACTATTATTATTTAGCAAATCAAGGGCTATGATCTAAGAATAGGTAGAGGGACTATATGATTGAATGGAATCAGGTCACTTAAATAATTATTATGCGAGATTTTAACGAAATATGCGTTATATCACAGTATAAATAATTATTTATACTGTGGTTATATTATGTTCTGGCTTAAGGTGTAGTTCAGGCCAAAAGATTTTGACAGGGAGGCGTTAAAATACTGTAAAAATATTTGGTTCAGGATATAAGGGCAAGTAAGCAAGTATTTTCTTTATTATTCCACTTGCAAACGCACAATGGGACACAAAAGTCATTATAACAAAGATCTTAAAGTCTTGATTATAATACCATAATACATCGAAGTAATGGGCCCTAATTGGTTTTTTAGAAACGTACAAAATTAAGCCACAAGCTGAATAAAATTATTAAAAATATTGGCGTTAAGCGAATCAAGTCAACGAATCACAGCGTGGCATCTCTCAAGCGATTCCTAATGGAGTAAGTAAGTAAGTAAATAAGTAAGTATGTATGCATGCATCTGACGATCGCACATGCATTACATTGCATAACAAAACGAATAGCCTAGGCCTACATATTATTTTTTTAACACGATAGATAACAACAGTTAAAGACTAAAGTCATCCAGTTATTCGTTCTGGCGGGAGAATATCATGGAGGACATGCCCGGGGTCACAGAGGATAGAAATATAGAGGGATTCGTTACCCTTAGAACACAACATGTCAAAGGTAGGAGCACTAGTTGGTGTGTTCTAAAATGCATGGAAACATAACATGTGGCTGGTCGTCAGGGATGGGCAGTAATTTAATTGAGTAATTGAAATTACGTAATTTAAATTACAATTGTAATTGGTAATTTGTAATTTGCAGCTCTGCATCAAAGTAATTTGTAATTTGTAATTCAATTACATTTTCCCCTGTAATTTGTAATTTCAATTACATTCCTCAAAATCAAATTACTTTGGATGTGACTATGCTAAGATTCGTTGGTGAATCAAGCGATCCTTGCAACAGTGACTCATCCATATTTTAAGTCATGCCGGCTGCCTACACAAATTGCAGATCAAACTAAAAGAAT
>OX457041.1:25115075-25135075 GCA_949752735.1 Lumbricus terrestris | reverse complement strand
ATACATACCTAAGACAAGACGCAGCCGACAAAATAGAAGCTGCAGTCAGAGGCGGCTGGTCCAAACACCGAAACCTGTAACACTACGTGCAGGATCGTCGAAGTGCGTGCACAACAAAACATCCAATTTACCCCGAAAGTCACCCGAATGATATTTTCTACGGACTGTCAAACGTGAATTTTGGGATCACAGTTCGTGTAAATTACCCAGGGGAGGGGGCAATTGATATTTGACTTCACCAAAACCAAATTAAATATTGAACTCAATACACCGGGAAATAGAATTGCGGTGAAATATATGCTATGCATGGGTGGGTGACTATTATAATACGTCACGCACGAAATGCCAGACAATAATGAAAATTTTGATATACCACCTATAGCAGCATAGGCTTTCTCGGTACAGGGACAACATGGACAATATGCACCTCCACACACACACACAAACACACACGCACAGACACACGCAAACACACGCACACACATACGCTTGCACGCACATACATGTACACGCAGGATGTGGCGCATTGGATAACACACTCCGTGGCATGGAGATCAGAGTCTTGGTGTATTGGCTTAGCCTAAGCCTTAGATCAAAGTAAAATAATGATAATTATTCAAAATTTTCAGTTACCCATGGCTGTTTTTAAGGAATTTTCAGAACTGCACAACTCCTTCTTTTCCTTGCCATCCTCCATGGTAAATTAGGCCTACTTCCAATCGGAGGACAATGACCATTTTTGGCTAGTTTTAACTGTAAAGAAATGCTTCTACAACTGCACAAATTCATTTAGAACTGCACATTTTGTGTACAACTGCACGTTAAAAAAGTCCTGCAGTTACCCAAAGTGTGACACAGGGTTGTCCTTTGTCAGCCCTTCTCTATTTACTGTGTGTCGAGCCCCTTGCAGAAGCCATAAGGAATGATCCGCTGTTCGATGGTTTCAAAATACCTGCAGCCAAAGAAGAAATCAGACTGTCTCAATAATATGCTGATGATACAAACACTATAATAACATCGGAAAATCCATTTTAACGACTCTGAAATGGTTCTCAGTCTATGGAAAAGCGTCTGGAGCCAGAATAAATTAGAGCAAATACAGAGACCTTTGGTTGGGACAATGGAAAACCGAGGAGACTCTCCCTTATGTTTTCAATGTATCAAAAAATGTGGAGTTTTTTTGACAAAACTCGCTTCGGCAAAATTGCAATGCTATCATAGAAAACGTAAGAAAAGTCGTCAATCTATGCAATTTAAATCCGAAACCTTAGGTTTAACTTATCTGCAAAGACTGACGTTGTTAACAAAGCTATTTGTTCAAAACTGTGGTATACGTTGGCAGCAGTGTTACATGTATGGTGTATCTTTCATTCAACAATCATCACAGAAATCGATAAAGCCATCTTCATTTTCATCTGGAACAATCAAACTGAACAAGTTAGCACAACGACTCTCATAGAAACTCACCCAAATGGGGGACTTGGTCCGTAGCGGCGCTAGGGGGAGCTAGGGGGAAGCCCCCCAAAAAGGCCATCTGGTTTTTCTACATGCAAAAAGAAACATTTCCATGATCAGCCCCTCATAAAAACTGAGACCATAATTATATGCACGAGATTTCGACCAAATGACAAAAAAAGGTCGTCAAGAAATTTTGGCTGGTGAAAATGGAAAACTTTCATGAGATTTCGACCAAATGACTAAAAAGGCTGTCAGAAATGTTTGCGGCTGAAAATAGAAAATTTCCTCCGCGGGAATTCAGCACCCCAAAATTGAAATCCTAGGACCGTCACTTGACTTGGTGTCATTGAAATTGGATAGAAACTCGATTCTCTCATCTGTACACAATGTGTCCAGCGTTTAATTTCTGCCTCCGATCTTAAAATAATGGCAGGACTTGACCATCTACATGTACGGGACTGGTAACCACAACCATGCCTTCGCATCCAACCTTCGTCCACATGCAGAATTTCCACCACCGCCACCACCACCACCACCACCACCACCACCACCACCACCACCACCATCATCGTCGTCGTCGTCGTCGTCGTCGTCTTCATCATCATCATCATCATCGTCATCATCTTCATCTTCGTCATCATCATAGCATAGTGTATATCCAGAATATTTTTGTTCATCCTCTTCTTCTCCCTTTATATCCTACAATCACCTGCGTATCTTATACCCTTGAGTCTTCGCCTGCCTTATGACCTTCCGCAAAGAAAATTCTTTTAAATTTTTAATAACATCTTCTTTACGTTTAATTTATTCAACCTGCTGACTAACTCAAAGGACCCTGCAGACGCCACCTGCCTTTGAATTTCTAAAGCTAGTGTCGCCACTGATCCCTTGGGCTAATCCTCTAATTTCTCTCCACCGTCTCCTCTTCCTCTTGTTGTTATTCATCCGCTTTAGAACTGCCATCTTCAATGCCATACATGGGATCGTACCGTCGGCGCTCCATACGATCGTCACGACAGCGCTGTCTTAAGCGGACCTTTTCGCTCTCGGCGTCTGTCGCCGCCGACCGACTCCGTGCGTAACCACGTTTGCTGCGGCAGGCCATTAATCGTATGGGGCGCCGAAGGATGAATTGGTCGGCGGTTGGGGCTTTGGCGAGGGTTTTACGATCGCCAATCTCTTGTAGGTCTGTCGAGAGCGGAGTAACCGAATAACGGACCAGCGCTGGACACGCAACAGATGTTGGCCGGACCTTGGCGATCTCTATTGTGGACACTCGCAATGACCTGGACGGCAGCGGTCAAGGCAGTGGCGCAGATTAAAGAGAGCGGTGACGGTATATTTTGCTATTTTGTTTACTATAATATTGTTGTGGGATGGGTGGATGGACGAACGACTATTATAATAGTGGATCGATCAATGATGCATCGATATACATGATGTACATGTCTGCGGCGTCTATTCATTGGCGGAGTCATATCTAGAAAGGTTGAAAGAAGTACAGTTAAGATCCTTGTATATCAGACTTGTTGCACTAACATTGTGTCTATTACTAAACTACAGTGACACAATTTTAGGCACTATGATGGTTTAGTCAAACTTTAAAATCTGGATTCGGCCTTGGAGTCCATCATAATTTTGCTTTCTTGAAAAAGTGTCTTTTACAACGGACGTTCAAGAAGTAGTAAAGTTTATTTTAATAAAGCGTTGCTTTTATTAGCAGTGTAGCCAGCGGCGCCCGCAGACGTACGCACGTACGCAAGTGCGTACAGCGCGATGACTAAAAAAAGGTCATCAGTTTTTTCGACGGATGGAAAAAGGTATGTTTTTGGAAAATTTTTGGCCGATGACTAAAAAAAGTCATCGGTTTTTTCGGCGACTTTGACGAAAAAAATTTCCCTGTTGCCCCATCGAAAATTTCTGTGCGTACAAGAAAAAAATCCTGCGGGCGCCGCTGAGTGTAGCCTATTTAAACTGCGTAATTTTACAATGCGTCATTCGCTGTGACATAGGCCAATTGAACACTTGCCTTTCGTAAGTTATGTCAATAACTGTGTATACGCCTAAACCTAGTAAAACTCGATTCACAGTCAGACCTTTACAAAGCGTAATGCCATGGGTCCAAAATAAGAGCGCCGTTAAAAAGTTTACCGTCGATACCTTTAAATCGGTTGCATTGACCGATGGAATTACCTTGAAGCACTGATGGTAGCATTTCGATGTGTGATATTTTCCAGATTCTTTGGACCTGGCGTCAAAAGGCCGACTGCGAATCACAACAATAGAGGTACGACTCTATTTTATGCCACTTGTGGTTTCCTTTGCTGCTGGATAGGATACTGATGATGATGATGATGATGACGACGACGACGACGACGACGACGATGACGATGACGACGACGACGATGACGATGACGATGACGATGACGATGACGATGACGATGACGATGACGATGACGATGACGATGACGATGACGATGACGATGATGATGATGATGATGATGATGATGATGATGATGATGATGACGACGATGAAGATAAGTCACGGCATTCATGAACATGGAAAAATGCTTTGGAATAGTGAGGATGAACACACGGTATGGCAATAATGATGAAGATACGTTATGATAACGGTTATAAAGATCCTCTATATGACAACTGTGACGGGGAGAGCTGCGATAATCATGTGGAGGATTTGCTATGGCAATGATGACGAAGAAGATATGTTATGAGAATCATGATGACAATGTGTTATGATAATGATGATGGAAATTAGTTTTGATAATGATGATGAAGATACGCTATAGATGATGGTTATGTCATGATTATGCTGGTGAAGATTGCGACTATTCGCCGACCTGTCGTCAACTTTTCTTATTAAGGACGTCATTATCCTCAAGTCATCGCTAGAGTTGCATTCTACCATGTCGCTATCTGTGTGTATATGACCATTTATTTAGCGCCTTAACAAGAATCTCACGAATGCGCTTAAACTGTATATCCAGTTCTACGTCTATATCAATTTTATTTACCGTCTGTCTGTCTGTCTGTCTGTCTGTCTCTGTATATTTCCCTCTGTGTTCATTCATTTACCGTGTCGCTTTAATTGTTTCTGTCTTCTTATCTATCTTTATTTGTCTATCTATAGGCCTATGTGTTCCGATGCTGTCCTTTACTGTGCATGCCTCCATCTCTCTGCTCGACTGCTGCATTTTCTATTTGCATTTCTCTATTTGTGCATGTCTCTCTGTCTGTCTCTCTGTCTGTCTCTGTGTTTGCCTGTCTTGTCTTCTCTCTTCATCTTTCTCGGTGTGTCAAGATGATATTGTAGCGCCACCTGGTTTCCATCTGTCATCGATTGATTTCATTCTTGTTGTCTGCCACTCACTGTCTCTGATGCCCCTCCCATCCCTCCCCTCCCCTCTCCACTTGTCACTTGCTTCCTCCGCATCATCACTCAGTTCATCTGCAGTCGCAATCGACTGCCCCTTATATAGTCTGTGTTTCTGACTTCCTCTATCCATCCCTCCATTTGTCTCTCCCTATGACTTCCCGTCTCTCTCTCTCTCTCTCTCTCTCTCTCTCTCTCTCTCTCTCTCTCTCTCTCTCTCTCTCTCTCTCTCTCTCTCTCTCTCTCTCTCTCTCTCTCTCTCTTGCTCTCTCTCTCTCTTGCTCTTTCTGTCTCTGTCTGTCTCTGGCCCTCTCTCTCCCTATCTGTTTCTCTGTCTCTCTGTATGTCTCTGTCTCTCTGTTTCACTTTCTTTATCCCTCCCCCTCTCTCTTCCATCTCTCTCGCATTCCTCTCGCATCTCTCTCTGTGTCGCGTTGTGTTCCTGTCTTCTTGTGTGTTCACCTTAATCTGTCCCTTGCCCTGGTTTTGTATCTCTTCAAAATCTGTCTCTGTCACCTTGACTCTCTGCAATTCTCTGTTCCGTCTTTCTGTGTGTGTGTGTGTGTCTCTCTCTCTGTCTGTCTCTGTCGCTGTGTCTATATGCATCTGTGTGTATCTCTGTCTCTCTGTGTGTCTCTATATCTCTTCTATCTATTTCTCAGTCTATCTGTAAATTGAGTGACTATATCTTTGATACCTTTCTGCTTTATCGTTTTCTTATGTCTGCTTTTATTTTCCATGGTTCTGTGTCTCTGTGTTTCTGTCTGTCTGCCTGTCTGTGTCTCTCTTTCTGTCTGTCTGTCTTTCTGTATGCATGTCTGTCTGTCTGGCTGTCTGCCTGTTGTCGTGACATACCACTCCCTCCTCTGTTGATTCGCAATGTTTTAAAATGTCGGTGGGTGGCCTAATTTCCTAACCATTCGGAATATGTGAAAAGGGATTGATGTCAGCGCTCCTACACGCAGATGTCTCTTTGCCTCTGTATTTGCTGGATACTGCCTATATGTGCGTATGTATGTATGTATGTATGTATGTATGTATGTATGTATGTATGTATGTATGTATGTATGTATGTATGTATGTATGTATGTATGTATGTATGTATGTATGTATGTATGTATGTATGTAGGTATGTACGTATGCATGTATGTATGTATGTATGTATGTATGTATGTATGTATGTATGTATGTATGTATGTATGTATGTATGTATGTATGTATGTATGTATGTATGTATGTATGTAATAAGTATACAATACCGGGCTGTTTGTACGTGGAAGCGTGGATAGGCAATAAGTAGTAACCCGCGATAATATTCCTATATTCTTGGCAATTTTCATCAAATATTTCAATATAATCATGTTATCGATATATCCGGGCTCTCTGATTCATTGTTGTCTTATTGTCTGCCTGGTTTATTTAAGGTCATTACGACACTTAAGAAATTATATATTATATTTAAGTTATTATTTTTATTTTTATTAGGTGCATTAATACATAACGCTCCTTTGTGACTATCTACTCAGAGGCGCGACCGTCCCTGGCCAGCAAGTTCATAGAATTATTTCTCAATGCGTATGCAGAAATTGAACAACAACATACTTTTCATGCGCAACTTGTTATTCTGGATTTACCCCACCATCACTTCCTATTTTCTACAAATCTCCAGCGACGTCACGTGACATTTCTTATTTATTTCATTCATTTTGTTCTTGCATCTTATTTTGTTTCGTTGAGGTCTAGATAACATGCAGCCATTGCAGCGATGCATGGCGTCAAATCAAGGACATTTATGAGAATAAGTCGAATCGAAAGAACGTCATTACCCGAAAGAAATTCTTGCGCTATAAAACTAAAAAGAGATTCGGCGCGGAAATTGCTTTCCGGAACGGGGCAAGACGACGTCCCCTCGTTTGGGATAAACGGAAGTTGAATCCCACTTAAGTCCGCGGTTTGAACGTTCGACGCCGACACTGAGTGTCAGCGTATGTGTCTGTTTACAGCAGACACTAACGTGGCGATGACGCATTAAAATGAATGGCAGACATGGCATCTTGGATATATCAGAAGAGAGACAGTGACAGAGGCAGAGACAGACACAGACACAGAGACATAGGCAGAGAGAGGGTCACACAGAGAGAGACAGAGAGGGAGAGAGACAGACAGACATAAATTCAGAGACAGATAGAGAGAGAGAGACAGACAGACAGACAGACAGAGATAAAGACAGAGACAGAGAAAGACAGAAAGAAAGAGAGACAGAGAGACAGACAGAGAGAGAGAAAGAGAAATAGAGAAAGAGAGATAGAGAGAGAAAAGAGAAAAGAGACAGACACAGACACAAAGAGAGACAAAGACAGAGACAGAGACAGAGAGAAAGAGAGAAGGAGATAGAGAGAGGAGAGAGCGGAGAGAGAGAGACAGACAGACAGACAGACAGACAAAGAGACACGGACAGAGAGAGATACGGACAGGCACGGACAGACAGACACGGAGAGAGAGAGAGACGCAGCAAAAGAGGCAGATAGACAAAGAGACAGAGGGGCGAAAACAGACTATGTCTAATCTTTAGGAACCCTCAAGGGGTATTTTTCCCCCTCTCAGAAATAGCTTTCTCCATAGAAATTTGACAAAATGATAATAGCTCTGAGCTGCAATATTTACATTACGTATAGTAGTACTATTGTACAATGTACATTGTACATGTATAATGTATATGCACTGTTATTATATATTTTATTATGATATTATTTACTTTTACAAAATATGATACCATAATATGATGCTACAGACCTAATGTGCAAATATTACATTTCTACAACTTGATCAGTTCTCTCTAGAGTTATATTTCAAATTTCAAAGTGTCAAACTCCATTGAACACTTAGCAAACGACGCCATTGCTACATGACTTCCTAATTCAGTAGTTCAGTTCTGCTTGCTTGGTTTTAGAACAGTTTGCCACGGCATCTGCTAACAGGACCCTGGCAAGCCATTTATGACCTTCTAGAGCAATGGGAATATAATTATACTTCCATCTGCAGCTATTTGTAATAATAGTCCATTAAACCTCAGTAGTTGACTAAGTCCCGGTCTTGAAGATTTTCATAGTCCCGGTCTTGAAGATTTTGGGGGGGAGTCCCGGTCTTGAAGATTTTGCGCGCCAAAACCTAGTACCGGTTTTAGAGACGACCAATGGCAAGCCGCCAAAGTTGTCACTTGACCTCATTATGTTAATTAGGCCCGCCCCTAATTAATATTCACGTTGTGACGTCATAGTCGAGAATTTTCTACACAGTTCCAGAAGGTGCCACTCCTAATTAATATTCATGATGTGACGTCATTTGCGACAAGCTAGTGGAATGTGCTAGAAAGCGTATGGCTTTTTGTATGGCTGTCTGTTTGTGGCTGTCTGTGTGTATACGTAACTGACTAAGCAGCCTTTAATGGCATGGCTAATTAATATTCATGATGTGACGTCATTTGCCACAAGTTTCCACAGGCTTCCAGAATGCGTATGCTTACGCGTATGTCTCACTGCCTGTCTATGTACCTGTGTGTACCTGTGTGTATACCTATATGTTTCAGCTATTGTTAAGGGTGGAACGTTTCGAATGTTCTATCATTATTATACACACACGTCATTCACTGTGGGGTCTATGCAAACGGCTGCCCTTACCATTATTGTGATGCCCTAAGGGCAGAATTCTCTAGAAGGTTCATTGTAATGGACTTAATGCTTTTTACAGTGCGCGCGTCGTCCATTATGTTTGACTTGCAGAGGCGACGAAGAGATAATCATTATGCCTACACCTCTTACAGATGTTGTGACCTCCATCCTTACGCAGACACGGGTCTGGCCCTGTCAATGCTCTTTAGATTGGTAGACTCTGTTATGAATTCAATAGCACGCACATGACAGAAGCAACTATGTAGCGCCAGTCCCACGTCTGCGTAAACGAGGAGGGCGACACTAATGCTTGACAGACAGAAGTTGTGACCTCCAACCTTACGCAGACACGGGTCTGGCTCTGTCAATGCTCTTTAGATTGGTAGACTCTGTTATGAATTCAATAGCACGCACATGACAGAAGCAACTATGTAGCGCCAGTCCCACGTCTGCGTAAACGAGGAAGGCGACACTAATGCTTGACAGACAGAAGTTGTGACCTCCAACCTTACGCAGACACGGGTCTGGCTCTGACAATGCTCTTTAGATTGGTAGACTCTGCTATGCATTCAATAGCACGTGCAGATGCTTGATAATAATAATAAAGATTAATAGAGGCTTTCATATTCTAAACCACCCACCTACATTATACAGACTTTGGATTGGCACCACCTTCATTCTATGACTTTCCATCACATTATACAAACGGAATCCTAACCAGTTATACACAATTTGAACTAGTCCTCTCAGAATCCTATAGTCAGAGCTTTTTACCAAAAGCGCAACCCACAATCGAATCCGAAGTATCAGGGTACATTTGGAACAGATGCGAGTTTTTAGTACATAGAAGCGCTGTGAACTCGGACAATTTTGAAGGGTGCCCAGAGCAGCGGCTCAACGACACTCGTAACCATACGCCGTGACGAGACAAGGCCGCCTAACAAAAGACCGTCGACTCTATGCCCGCAGGCAATATTTGGCTGCTGTCATTGTAGTATTCACCGTCTCCAGTCATGCGACGCGACGAATGTTCGAGAAAAATAAAGATGCTAGAAACAGCAAATTAAAAAGCTAGAAAAAAGTCAGATTTTCCACCTAGAAAAAAGTCAGGTTTTCCACCTAGCATTTCCCGAAAACGCAGTATTTCTCAAAAAACGCAAGATTTTTCACTTTTTAGCGCTTAGTACCCTACCGCCCTCTCTTCCTCCCTTCCACTCTCCCATTGTATTGCTAAATATGAATGAAAATACGACCATTGTAGCTATGAAACGCAAGGCTATCCTACCTCCACCTCTCTCGCTCCACCTATTCCTGTATGCATGTATATTCTCAATCAATAAAACGCTAAAATAGTCAAAAAATTCGTACATGTAACTATAGTGATACAATTTTACTATTCGTTGCACACATCCTCCCTTCCTCCATCCCTCCATTCATTTCTCATTCCAATGAATCCTACACTATGAAGCGGTAATAATTGTCGTAAATTCGAACATTTTAACTTTCAGACCACAATTTTTCCATTTTTCATTCCAGTATTCTTACATTATTGCGCAGTGTCAAACATTGAAACGCTAAGAATTGAGGAAATTTGTATTATTACAGCTATGACGGTTCACTTTTACCATTCCTTGCTCTTAATTCTTACACATTTCAACATCTCAACCGCGCAAATTCTGCAATTCCTTACCTGCTTACTTACTTACTTATTCACAAAATTTCAGCTGGCATTTTCATTCTTTCACATTGAACTCCTTTATTCATTGGTAAGAGAAATAGACAACATCCACTTCAAATTTGAGAAGTCGGCAATTTTTTCAGATACAGAAACGTTTTGTGATGTGCAAACAGTGACGCGTGACAGACGAATACGACAACATTTCCAACTTTTCTCATTCAACTTCACCATTCTTGACTCAAATCAATAGGCGTCATATCGTTTAAAATTGATGTGACGCCATTTTACAAACAACGGAATACTTTGACGAGCTTTGACATGCTCCACTGATTCTGCTCGTCAAAGTATTCCGTTGTTTGTAAAATGGCGTCACATCAATTTTAAACGATATGACGCCTATTGATTTGAGTCAAGAATGGTGAAGTTGAATGAGAAAAGTTGGAAATGTTGTCGTATTCGTCTGTCACGCGTCACTGTTTGCACATCACAAAACGTTTCTGTATCTGAAAAAATTGCCGACTTCTCAAATTTGAAGTGGATGTTGTCTATTTCTCTTACCAATGAATAAAGGAGTTCAATGTGAAAGAATGAAAATGCCAGCTGAAATTTTGTGAATAAGTAAGTAAGTAAGCAGGTAAGGAATTGCAGAATTTGCGCGGTTGAGATGTTGAAATGTGTAAGAATTAAGAGCAAGGAATGGTAAAAGTGAACCGTCATAGCTGTAATAATACAAATTTCCTCAATTCTTAGCGTTTCAATGTTTGACACTGCGCAATAATGTAAGAATACTGGAATGAAAAATGGAAAAATTGTGGTCTGAAAGTTAAAATGTTCGAATTTACGACAATTATTACCGCTTCATAGTGTAGGATTCATTGGAATGAGAAATGAATGGAGGGATGGAGGAAGGGAGGATGTGTGCAACGAATAGTAAAATTGTATCACTATAGTTACATGTACGAATTTTTTGACTATTTTAGCGTTTTATTGATTGAGAATATACATGCATACAGGAATAGGTGGAGCGAGAGAGGTGGAGGTAGGATAGCCTTGCGTTTCATAGCTACAATGGTCGTATTTTCATTCATATTTAGCAATACAATGGGAGAGTGGAAGGGAGGAAGAGAGGGCGGTAGGGTACTAAGCGCTAAAAAGTGAAAAATCTTGCGTTTTTTGAGAAATACTGCGTTTTCGGGAAATGCTAGGTGGAAAACCTGACTTTTTTCTAGGTGGAAAATCTGACTTTTTTTCTAGCTTTTTAATTTGCTGTTTCTAGCATCTTTATTTTTCTCGAACATTCGTCGCGTCGCATGACTGGAGACGGTGAATACTACAATGACAGCAGCCAAATATTGCCTGCGGGCATAGAGTCGACGGTCTTTTGTTAGGCGGCCTTGTCTCGTCACGGCGTATGGTTACGAGTGTCGTTGAGCCGCTGCTCTGGGCACCCTTCAAAATTGTCCGAGTTCACAGCGCTTCTATGTACTAAAAACTCGCATCTGTTCCAAATGTACCCTGATACTTCGGATTCGATTGTGGGTTGCGCTTTTGGTAAAAAGCTCTGACTATAGGATTCTGAGAGGACTAGTTCAAATTGTGTATAACTGGTTAGGATTCCGTTTGTATAATGTGATGGAAAGTCATAGAATGAAGGTGGTGCCAATCCAAAGTCTGTATAATGTAGGTGGGTGGTTTAGAATATGAAAGCCTCTATTAATCTTTATTATTATTATCAAGCATCTGCACGTGCTATTGAATGCATAGCAGAGTCTACCAATCTAAAGAGCATTGTCAGAGCCAGACCCGTGTCTGCGTAAGGTTGGAGGTCACAACTTCTGTCTGTCAAGCATTAGTGTCGCCTTCCTCGTTTACGCAGACGTGGGACTGGCGCTACATAGTTGCTTCTGTCATGTGCGTGCTATTGAATTCATAACAGAGTCTACCAATCTAAAGAGCATTGACAGAGCCAGACCCGTGTCTGCGTAAGGTTGGAGGTCACAACTTCTGTCTGTCAAGCATTAGTGTCGCCCTCCTCGTTTACGCAGACGTGGGACTGGCGCTACATAGTTGCTTCTGTCATGTGCGTGCTATTGAATTCATAACAGAGTCTACCAATCTAAAGAGCATTGACAGGGCCAGACCCGTGTCTGCGTAAGGATGGAGGTCACAACATCTGTAAGAGGTGTAGGCATAATAATTATCTCTTCGTCGCCTCTGCAAGTCAAACATAATGGACGACGCGCGCACTGTAAAAAGCATTAAGTCCATTACAATGAACCTTCTAGAGAATTCTGCCCTTAGGGCATCACAATAATGGTAAGGGCAGCCGTTTGCATAGACCCCACAGTGAATGACGTGTGTGTATAATAATGATAGAAGATTCGAAACGTTCCACCCTTAACAATAGCTGAAACATATAGGTATACACACAGGTACACACAGGTACATAGACAGGCAGTGAGACATACGCGTAAGCATACGCATTCTGGAAGCCTGTGGAAACTTGTGGCAAATGACGTCACATCATGAATATTAATTAGCCATGCCATTAAAGGCTGCTTAGTCAGTTACGTATACACACAGACAGCCACAAACAGACAGCCATACAAAAAGCCATACGCTTTCTAGCACATTCCACTAGCTTGTCGCAAATGACGTCACATCATGAATATTAATTAGGAGTGGCACCTTCTGGAACTGTGTAGAAAATTCTCGACTATGACGTCACAACGTGAATATTAATTAGGGGCGGGCCTAATTAACATAATGAGGTCAAGTGACAACTTTGGCGGCTTGCCATTGGTCGTCTCTAAAACCGGTACTAGGTTTTGGCGCGCAAAATCTTCAAGACCGGGACTCCCCCCCAAAATCTTCAAGACCGGGACTATGAAAATCTTCAAGACCGGGACTTAGTCAACTACTAACCTCGGTTCTGCTGCACCAGTACGGTTTATGGAAAATATAAAACCACTCTAGCAGTAGCCTATGGCAACGCAGCAGCACACAGCGTCATGAACACGTATTTATAGTAGTTCGAAAATTGGTTGACTTAACAAGGATAGGACGGTATACATTCTGCTTCAGCTGCAAGCTTTTTTGGAAGCCCGCTATAGCTATTGGAATGTTTTGAAATCAAAGAAATTTATTTAAGTTATGGAATTCTTTGAAAATTTTAAATTGAACGTATTTTCTGGTTTTCATGTCAATTGAAAGACGACGAAGATGCTACCATTGCAATATGAACATTCAAAAAGAAATTATTACTATAATTACATGTAGGCCTATATTTATTGAAGTCTTCGACCACCAGCACTGAAATTAATATTGTGGCAATTTTGTCAAGATGACCGCCTAAAATGCTGCCATTACAATGTTAAGGTTGGGACACTTGGGAGGGACACTTCCCTTCCTCACACACTTCCCTTCCTCAGACACTGTCTTCCCCGCTCGGCGTTACAGGCCTCAGCGAAGATCGTTTGTTTCCCCCACCCCCAAAGACGTGATTCCTCCAGAGGATGGTACGAGATTAAACGCTGGTAAGCAGAGACAAAGGGTGACTGATAGAGAAGGGAAAAGATATTGATTTGGAGTTGAGTGGGTGGATGGATTGATGGATGTATGGATGGCTGGAAGGATGGATGGATGGATGGATGGATGTATGATGTATGGTGGATGGATGGATGGATGGATGAATGGATGGATGGTGGATAGATGGATGGATGCGTGGATGGATGCATGAATTTGGAGTCGAATTCGAGATGCTATAATAAAGATATATAGAGAGACGCGTGTGAAAATAAATGCGGAAATATTGTTTTCATCAATCTTATTTTAACATCGGAAGTTTCTACAGCGCTACTTGAACTATTGCTGCGTCAAGTCAAAAGGGTGAAAGATGCATGTATACGTTCAAATGTTCGAACCAATCATGTAACTCATCGGTTCATGTCTCGTCACGTCAAATGTTAGCCAGTATCTTAACGTTAGAAGAATAACTTGGTGTTAGATAATTCACGTGGAGTTGGTGTGTGAAAAGAAGATTTTACTATTTGTCCATAAGATAGACTCGGGTTGAACCCTTCAATCCCCCCGGCAATTTTCACCATGCGCATATGGCTACAATGCATATGTGTAGCACCATTAGGCCTACACGAATAATATGAGAAATGAACACAAATAACTGCATGGGGAGTCAGACTCTGCTCCACGTAGAGTTGGGGATGTGAAGAGAAGACTTTACTATGGGACCCTAAGAAAGACTGAGGATTTAACCTCTGAATCCCTTCCCAGGCAATTCTCACTCTGCTCGCAGTCAACTGCGCTGGGCAGGTGAAGCGTCGCTAGAGTTGACTAGAGTTCGTGGCTTCTGCCATGGGGGATGTGGGAGTCTGCCATTGGGGGTCCAAGGTTTCCATGGATTTAGACTTCTCAGCCTATAATCCTACAGGAAATTGCAGCCAACAAACGAGAGAGACAGAGACAGAGAGAGAGAAAGAGAGAGAGAGACAGACAGACAGAGAGAGTGACACAGAGAGACAGACAGAGACAGACTGAGAGAGGACCTTCGTCTATTGTCTATTTGGACAACTTGCAGACATTTTCTTGTTCGCCTATCATAGATGCTTATTCTCAGAATTTATTGGGTATTTTTGTGTCGTGCGATATTTAGATGTCATAGTATTACAGTAAGGTCTACTTTTCTACCAATGTTTGCTTTTACCCCTAGTTCCAGTAGAAACAGTAGTAGAAAAGATACAAAAGAGAAGACTTAAGTGGTATGGTCACTTCGAAAGGATGGACGACAAAAGATTACCACTCGCGGCCCTGCATGGACACGCTGAATGAGAAAGGAGTAGAGGGAGACTACGAAAGAAATGGATAGACAATATCATGGAAGATTTGAAATGAAAAAACACGAACTTGACCATGATGGGTGAAACTATCAGGGACAGAACACTGTAGAGAAACTTCATAAGGGCCTCATCGTCAGGAAACTGATGGAAGAGAAGAAAGAAGAAAGAAGAGAAGAAGATAATTATGTAGGTTTCAAGAAAAGAAGGTCTACATGGAAAAGAACCGTTGCAACCGGAATGATCATAAAAATACTCAGGTTGAAACCAGAAAAATATTTTCTCTTCCACTACGATTCATCGGTATATATATCATGAAATATATTTGCTTAGGGGCCTACTATCCAAATAATTGATTCACATCCTAATTAACCGCAAAGTTCTCTTGTATGTTTCCATACATAATGCAGCGCCTCAAGTTAAAGTGCCCTCCTTGCCAGATAAAACGTTCTACGACCATCCTACAGTGGCACATCAATATTTGCTGACACCAGACATTATTATTTTTTATAATGTAATCGGTTTCGGCGCCTGGCAATCGTACATCTCCTAATGACCAGAGATGCGCCACATCACCGGCTTCAGCGACAGAGAAGGGCGGTGGCAGGGCTTACCATGCATCTCACCGCTGCGTTGGTGACATTTCCATCCATCCTTGCCTCTCTATTTGTCCCTTTACCTGTCTTTCCATGCATCTATCCATCCGCGCGTGTCCGTCTGTTGATCTCTGTCCGTCCTTAATTCCAATCTCGAAGGTCTCGTTGTCTCTCGCCTGTCCCTGTTGCAATCCGGTCGTTTGTCTCACTGTCTCCCTTGGTCTGTTCCCTTCTTCACTTCTCCCACTTCATCCCTTCTTCCTCCATCCATCATTCCTTTCCCTCTTTCCTTGAGTATATCCCTCCCATCAATCGCTGTCGTTTCCTATTCCCTTCCATCCTCTCTCCCCTCCCTCTATCCCTCTCTCTCTCTCTGCCTCTAGGCCACGATCTTTTCCCCGATGGAGGATACTGCGGGAATCAAGAGGCATTTATTGGAAATCGATGATGAATGTCTTACTTTGGAATTCATGACTGCTGAGACTAACGCCTCCTCTACCACCTCCACCACCTCCTCCACCTCCACCACCTCCTCTACCACCTCCTCTACCACCTCCACCTCCACCACCTCCTCCACCTCTTCCGGTTTCGTCTCCTCTTCCCTCTTCTCGCATTCCTCCTTTGAGGACACCTTCGCCTCTGCCACTCTCTCCACTTCCTCGAACCTTCTTCTCTTTTCCTCTCCTGGACCTATTCTTCTTTAACGCCGCTTTCTACTGCGACTTCTATTTCTTTTCCTGTATCTCCTCCAACCTCACTTCCATCTCTCACTCAACCTCCTTCTCGCTATTCCAGTATAGTAGAAAATTCGGCGAACTGCATCCCACATCAACTCCCACATCATCCCATCCAGGGCCTCCGACAGGGGGGGCTACTGGGGCCATTTGGCCCCAGGCCTCACTTGATAAAGGGCCTCGGAATTTCAGAATTACAGAATTATTTGTAATAAACAACTACTTAATTCAGTAAATCCCTATTAATTTTCAAGCAATACTTTATTGAAATGGAGAATTACGGAACTAAGGAGTTATTCATTGAAATGTAGGGCTATACAAATTCTAATAATTTCGGGTCGAAATCATTGACGTTAAATAATTGCAAACTGTAGACAAATTTTTCATAAATCTGTTATTAGTTGTAAAACTGAAAACTTGTCAACACTCAACAATCTAAACTCTATCGTAACTCGTTACTCGTAGTCATAAGTCAAACACTCGAACCTAAATAATTTTTAATATGAATATATAATCATCTGATACCCTGTGGATAGTGTAGCCTACACAGTACACTATTATACTATAGCTATATAGGCCCATACATATTCTTACTTTCTTAGTCTCTTAGTGCGGTGGTGTAGCCAGGAGTTGGGGTTAGGGGCAGTGTAGAAAATGAATGTGGTGGTGGACGAATTCGCGGGGAATGAGGCTGATGAGGGCACGATTAGGAGCTTTGTTTTTAACTTAGGAAATTGATATTTAATCTATATTAAAATAGTTTTTACAATATCAGTCAATTTGACAAAATTGACCACGATGTCAATTTTATTGAAAACATAGCAAATATTCCCCCTAACTATTAGTCTATTGTATTACATATAAATATTATTTTAACTTAATCTCATAGGCTGCAGAAAGATGAAGAGATCATTCGAAAGTGGACATGAGAAACGAAAGAAATTGGCTCGACAAAAGGAAGCTGCTTCAGCAAGCCGAAAATTTCAAATTTCTTTGCACATCCTGATAATATAGCAATAGGCTCAGCCAGACAGAAGATCTTCGAGAAATAAATATATCACAAACAGAAAGTGGCCTTCAAGAGACTTTGATGACTGCAACAAACGTGACTGATACAGAATGGAGTTTTGAACCAAGAAAATGTAATTGTACAGCATTTAACAATTGACAATGTAGGCCTATCAGATAATTGAAATAATTTTATTTTAAATCCTTCAAATATTATGAGACATGTTGACATTGAAGCAGGATCTCATAGCGATTCAGAATTTCGACGTAGATTATTGAATGTGAAGGCCTTGAAAATTAGTTGTGGCCCTGGGCCTCCAAATCCTGTCCGAGGCCCTGATCCCATCACATATAGACCTAGACCCCAGAGGCTGCGCGCGGGATATGCCTATCCAGCCATTCCCGCGGGCAACCCCTTTGGGTTCTGGTGTGCTCTAGGCTCTAGAGTGCGATTGGATGCAGGTCTGCACTGCTCTGCAGTATGCGTCCATGCTAAAAGCCCCCAAACTGCCCCAGACATTCCTTCAGCATGTCAGTTGTAGGCTATACATACCAGGGACCCATTTGGTGAAATCCTGCAACGATTTACCAACGACGCCTTGTCGGAGACCCGATAATTACGGCACCGTATATAGGCCTACTATGATGAAGCACACCCATAGTCAACGTTATTAGTGCCACTATTATAGGCAAGTGTTGGCCAGTTAAGGACCCAACGAACGGGGTTTCAGAGGTCATGCATGCAGGACTTTTGGGTGCATCTGCGCAGGGACAATTTGACGGACGCCACGTCATTGGGCCGGTGACCCGTCAGAATAGCCCGGTCAAAACAGCCCCGTCATAATCAATCACCGAAAAACAGCCCCCCAAAACGGTCCCGACAATGTAGCCCCGTCGGAATAGCCCCGTCAAAACAGCCCGTGTAAACAGTTCCGTGAAAATAGTCCATTCATAGACGCCACCGACAACTCAGTTCAAGAATGGTTCAAATGTTTAATGTTAGCAGTAACGCAATGAACAGTGTAGCCTATTTAAAAACAAATTAACCAAACTGCAAGTATGAAAAGTTGAAATGCTTGTTTTCATCGCAAAATGTGAACAAAACTACCACGAAACTACTAAGGTTTAAGCTTGTTTGTACGACAACAGTACTGACGGAAATTATTAGCTCTTATCAGGATTCAGATAGGCCTAGTCATTTGATCCCATATAGCTATCGATGTCAAATGCAAAGTTAGTTTAAACAAGGCCTGTCCATGCACTAGCTTCGTTTCATAACTATAGTTCGAATTTACGTAGGCTTATGGATCAATCATCCATTATATAGGCTACTCTGGCAGTTCGGTGGAACTCCGCCACTGGTTGTTTTCTGCCAGTGCAAGTCCCAAGCCTGGATAAAGAACATAATTTCCACGGACGAATGTTAAATAACCGCAAAGTCACATATCAAGAATTTGGCTGCACCAGAATACTCCACAATGATGAACTTTCCACTGATCACTATTCAAAGTGGAGATGCTTTCAAAGTAGGTTTAAAACAAAATAATGATCCCCATCTGCGATCTTTTTTTCAAGGTCTAACTCCACCAAACAAGGAGATGGCACATATATGTATTTCTGCTGACGAAAGAATTAAGAACACTGTCTGAATAGTTTTTAACAGCAGGAATAGCTAGCCATGAATATTTGAACGGCCTTCCTAATAACTTCTTGATGAAGTGACAATAATTCATAACGTGATTTTGTTTTGTTTCAATTTTAATATTTATAGACTGTTCAGTCTGTTCTTTTTTCCTATACATTGCTTATGCGTTACCATGATAACATAAACACAAAATATTAATGAATAATAATACAGTACATTAAGATGATGAAAATTTCATGAAATAAACACTTTGGAAATACTCTGGTATAGTATGCGTTCATAAATAGCGCCAAAGTCCTGGCGCCTAAATGGCGTTGCGTCTAAAAGTCACTGTTGGTCGAGAGTCGCTGCTTAATTGACTGATGGAATTTTGAAATATTAGACGCTCCATGCAGTCTCAAAAGCGCGCGCAGCCTCACACTACTGTAGCATAATCCTACAGTTTGCAGATTGGAGTCAACAGCTCTAAGTGTATATATATATACGGTATATATGACCACTGAGTGAAATAAAATTATTACTGTGATTATAAGACTGGTATTTATAGCCTATAGTTGGAAATCTCTTGTCCACGTTTGGCCATCATTTGGTACCAGCGGCACTCTTGAGTTAGACGACGAATTTGCTCCAAATTCACTATGCATGTAGGTACACGATGACCAAAGTATGGGAAGACGCCCCCAGGAAACTCCAGTGAGCTGTGTGGTTATAAGATGCTGTTCAGTTGGTGCGATGGCGCTATATAACTTTGGGACGACCATCAGGAGTGACGCGTAGAGACAACGATACAGACACAGTCGACAACACAAACAGAAAAACGTACAATATCTCACGTGCACATAAACTGACAGTGCTATAAAACAAAGACGAAGATAAAAGACAGACGGAGACAATAACGGGCAAAAGACAAAGACCGTGACAGCAGTGCCAGTGCCAAAGATAATCGCAACCGTTATTATAAACCAAAACATC
>OX457041.1:25107180-25114875 GCA_949752735.1 Lumbricus terrestris | reverse complement strand
ACAGAGAGAGAGAGAGAGAGAGAGAGAGAGAGAGAGAGAGAGAGAGAGAGAGAGAGAGAGAGAGAGAGAGAGATGATTCAACGCACACTTTCAGTAGTATTCAACCGAAGTAAAACCTATTATCGATATAGCAACTGAATCGGGAATTGGCTTGCGTGCAAATAATTTTTCAAAAGTATCCCTAGAACGAGAAATTGGCTTACGTGAAAGACGAGAAATCGCGTGTTTAGTAATAATTGTGATGCGAATGCTGTTGCCTCCCATCAAGGTCATCTAATTCCAGAGGTCTGACTCTAATTGAAAGCCGAAAAGAGAGGAGAAGATGACATGGAAGCAGCCTCGGGAGAAAATGAGTCCAAATAAGATGACCTTTTGTCGATATCTGAGGGCCAGAACAAATTTAATGAAACAGACTTTGGCTGGAAACAGATCTGGAGACAGGTCACAGAAGTCCAAGTCTCCAGGGTCAGCAACAGAAAATGGGCCTGAACGAGAACCATAAAGTTTTCCGTGACACAATTGAATTGGAAAAGTTCGCAGACCAGATTGAATGCAGAGTTGCAGACTTAATAAATATTGTGCGTGATATTATTATTATTATGCCGTTGGAGTCGGCAAAGACTGGATAAACTTAGACTGAAATATGCGGTCATACAATGTTCTCGTATATAATAATAGCCTATAGGCTAGTATATTAGCAGCTATGACATCTGTAGGTCTAAAGTGACGCCATAATACGGACAGTCGGACACCTCCAAACATTGAAACCACAACATAGAAGTTGTCTTTTGACGCTCGATTTCTAGGCGCATGCCTTAAACTACTTCTCACCACATATACAGTTTATTCAGTTTGGTTCAATAAGATATTATGGCAGTGATAAAAAAAGAGCCAGGAGGAGATATGGCAGTAGCCAGTAGGTATGGAAAATTGTGATAGAAATAGAATGTAAGGCAAAAAAAATAATGCTGTGTTTCCGGTAACAGAGCTCTAAAAAATTGGGTAGGTAGGTCGGAAAATATTTTTATTTTGGTAAAATATTTTTATACAGTGACTGTCCGAAGAATTATACCCACTACTCTTTTTTGCATAAAGGTACACGCTGCAACAAAGTACGTGTTCTAAGCAAGTGTAAACTGCCTATTTCCCGACTGTCTGCACCTAAAACTGCCCTAGAAAACAATTCTATTAATTTCATTTTGACATCTTTTCTGGTAAGATAAAGTGGGAAGGGAAGGGGAAGATGAGTGCGAACAGAACATCACTGCTAGGGGTCGTTCCAGATTGGCCGAGCCAGTGACTAGTTACATCTAGAGGTTGCTAGATTTATTTTCCCTAGTCACCGTTAGAGGTGGCTCAAGTGAGAATGATAAGGCTAGAGGTTTCTCAAGACTGGCAGCCAGGAAGGTGTCAGGAGTGAAACTCTAATGCAGTGTCCACGCTGTAGTCGGGAGCGCTTCTGAGTAGATAGCTTGAAGAGGCGCTATAGAAATTGAGAGATCAATAAAATAAAATGAAACATTCTATTCACTTGAAAACTGTTATTTTTGGCCATGCTGGAGTCGAGAGCCCCTCTGAGTAGTTTCCTTGAAAAGGTGCTATATAAATACTTGAATTAATTAATGTTAAATTCTTCACCAAGGGTGCTCGAAATAAAAGGGAACTGCTCAGTGAGCGGAAGAGAGCAGAGTTAGTAGAAGAGAGCACTCTGAGCACAAAAAGGCACAGTAAACACAAGAGCACAGTGAGCAACAGAGAGCAGAAAGAGGCAGAGAGCAAAGGAGGGCACAGTGATCACAAGAGAGCCTAGTCAGCTTAGGAATAAAGTGAGCAAAAATGGACTGTCTTAGGACGGAAAAACAGCAAGTTAAACTATAAACTTGCAGCAGGCTGTGTATAGCCATCATGTGCTACAGGCTAGATCGCCCTGTACTCAATGCCTGCAACGAGCTACCGTGAGAAAACCCTCCTTTCAGATCTATTACTCTTCCCCCCCCCATCCACCCCACCACCGCCTGCTTTGTCAAATTGACCATGGGAAACTATTGATTGCTCTAATTAACAGATCATTATATACCTTGAAAGACGACTGCTTACGATCGTCGCCTGGCTTAGTGAAGGCTATAATTATGATGTCCCAATTGTACATCTCATATACGGGAGGCAATGTCAGTGTAAATAAAAAAAATTCCACAAAATTTTCCAAGTTGCGGCAATAAAAGTGAGTCGGTCGGGTTACTGGAAACACAACATTAGTTTTTTGGCCTAAGATCCAACTCTATACGGAAGGCAATGTCACCGTATTATGTCAAAACAAATTTTTTTTTTTTAAATTTTTTACTAAAATTTTTTTTTAATAAATTTTTTTTTTAAATAAAAATATTTTACAAAATTATTTGAGTCGCGGCAGTAAAAGAGGGTCGGTCGGGTTACCGGAAACACAACATTATTTTTTTTGGCCTAAATAGTGAGACATATGCAGAGGAAGCAGAAGAGGGAAGAAGGCAGAGAAAGTGAGACTCGGAGAGAAATAGACAAACAGACAGAGATAGACAGACACAAAGGAATAGAGCAATGGATAAAGAGAGAGAGAGAGAGAGAGAGAGAGAGAGAGAGAGAGAGAGAGAGAGAGAGAGAGAGAGAGAGAGAGAGAGAGAGAGAGAGAGAGAGAGAGAGAGAGAGAGAGAGAGAGAGAGAGAGAGAGAGAGAGAGAGAGAGAGAGAGAGAGAGAGAGAGAGAGAGAGAGGGAGGGCATCCTGCAGTGACGGAGGAGAGCGAGAGGAGAAGGTGATAAAGCCTCTGCAAATGGCGGAAGAGACTGCGCAGCGCAGTAGGCGGAAGGAATGTGGAGTAGTAGGAAGGAATCGAACCAGTTTATACCGGTGGGATAGACGCACAGTGACATAAACGTATTGGAGTATGCAATATGTACATTAAGAATGGCGGTCATGGGGGTGATAGAGACAGAGGTGGAGGTGGTGGTAGTGTTGATGCTGTCAACAATGAACCTAACAAGGATGCATGCAGGCTACTTTTTGAATTCGGGATAAATGCCATTCTGAACTTGCAAGCTCTGCTCACAAAATGGCTGGGATAAGAGCAACGAAATAATGTCGAAACAATGGAGGGAAGGAAAGAGAACGAGAAAGAAGTGAGAAAGATTAAAAGGAGAGGTAGGCTATAGACGAAGAGAAGGTGAAAGCCAAGCGAGACAGAGACAGACAGACAGACAGCCAGACAGAGATACAGAGAGACAGATAGAGATACAGAGACAGAGAGAGATAGTGTGTAGAAACAGAAATGGGGATAATAAAGGAAGTAGGGAGAGAAAGGAGGAAGTGATGGATCTATAGGAAGAATAAAGAATTGTACATATATATATATATATATATATATATATATTATAGATAATAGACAGACCAATAGACAGAGGTACTTGTATAGGAACGAAGAGTCCGAGGGAAAAGGAAAATAGGAGCAAATAACGACGCAGAGAGAAACACGCACACGCCCACACAGTGGCACACACACACACGCACGCACACACACTCACACACACAAACACACTCGCACACACACACACTCACACACACACACACACACACACACACATACATACACACACACTCACACACACACACTCACACACACACACACACACACACGCACCCACACGCACACACACGCACCCAAACGCACACCCACACGCACACGCACTCACACGCACACGCGCACACACACACCCACACACAAGCACACACACACCCACACACCGAGAACTGACTATAGGAATCGCGTATATAGTGAGAAACTACTAGTGTAGGTGTCTCTGTGTGCTGTGGTAGATAGTGCGTTTTGATATAATACGTTTATAGGTGACAATCTCTGTGGGTCGTCTCTCCCTCTCTCTCTTCTGTGTGTTTCGCCATATTAGGAATAACTAATTTAAGATGATGGTCTAAATAATAAACAGAGGAGACGGCCGTGTTCTTAATGGTGATGGAAAACCACTCCAGCCCCTGGCAGCCAGTTGCCTTCCACACCGCCTCCTCCTCCTCCTCCTCCTCCTCCTCCTCCTCCATTCGCTGCTATACAACTCATCACTGTTGTTGGTGCTGCACCATGTGCACATCATCATTCTAATTTTTTTTATCATCTTTCTCCCCAGCCTCCCCTCCTGCTCTTGCTTCTGGTATACTACTACCGCTGCTGGCTGCTGCTCCTGCTGCTGCTGCTGCTGCTACTACTACTACTACTACTACTACTACTCACACACACACGCACGCACACAAGCACACACACTCACACACACGCACACTCACACACACACTCACACACACACATACTACTACTACTACTACTACTACTACCTGCTACTACTTCAACTACTACTAACTACTATTACTACCACTACTACTGTTGCAAATACTACAGATACTACAAATACTACTACCACTACTACTACTGTATATATACTACTACTAGTACTAGTAGTAGTTTTACTACTACTACTCGTGCGCTTGTTCAACGCAGTCCCAGGGTTCTACTCATAGGCAGTGTGGTTGTGACCGTGCCAGGATATACTGGCAATGGCATACCATCGAGACGACGTCATCTGGTCCAACATCAATCAGTCTCTGCCACGGTTCGTTTTGGAAGCCATGGCTGTTCTTCAGTTGTATTCGATCATTTATTCGATTACTCATCGTATACCTTAGAGGAAGGAGGGAGGAATGAAGGGAGGTTAGGAGGGATGGAGGGAGGTTGGGAGGGATGGATGGATGTTGGGAGGGATGGATGAAGGGAGGTTGGGAGGGATGGAGGGAGGTTGGAGGGATGGAGAGAGGTTGGAAGGGAAAGAGGGAGGGAGGCAGGAATGAAGGGAGGTTGGAAGGGAAAGAGGGAGGGAGGCAGGAATGAAGGGAGGTTGGAAGGGAAAGAGGGAGGGAGGCTGGGAGGATGGAGGATGTTGGGAGGGATGGATGGAGGTGTGGTGGGATGGAGGGAGGTGGGGAGGGATGAAGGAAGGTTGGGAGGGATGGAGGGAGGTTGGGAGGGATAGAGGGAAGTTGGGAGAGAGGGATGGAGGTTGGGAGGAATGGAGGGCGGTTGGAAGGGATGGAGTGAGGTTGGGAGGGATGGAGGGAGGTTGAGCGGGATGGAGGTAGGTTGGGATGAATGGAGGGAGGTTTGGAGGGATGGAGGGAGGTTGGGAGGAGAGAGAGGATGAATGTGTCATCCGATGGCGCTACAAAGCAAAGCCATGGCCACAGGTCAATGACAGGAGGTCAGTCGGTTCGAAGAGACGTGGTTCGTGGCACAGCCGCAGCCACAGCCACAGCGAGACAGCCACAGTTCCCATGTGTAGAGACTAAGATTTTCAGGCACGCTGTGCGAGTATATGACACAGAAGAACCATGTGAGCTTAATTGAACAAGCGACTCTGAGTGACTTTCTTTAAGGGCGCTATATGTAAATTATTCGAGAGACTGAAGAGGAAAATGCCATCGGTAAATGATTGGACCAACCTGAAATATATTCGACCTTCATTATTATACAGCATGGAGGATGGATAAAAGAAGAGAATAGCTCAGCGTCCCATTGTTTGTTGACTTGGCCACTCTCAGCTATAAGTAAGCCACAATAAGATGATACGTTGTCCTCATCTTTCTTTTCGCGTTGCTATTGTTGGTGTAAGTCTGTAACTAACTGCTGATCATCCGACAATCCTTTACGTTCCTCTTTTGAGTTCCTCGTCCTCTTATTTTCCACCTTCCCATACTTCTTCCCCTTCTCCTTTTCTATTATTTTCTCATTCTCTTCGCGCTCAGTCGCAAGTGCCCCTCGCGTATCTCCTCTCTTTCTCATCAAACTCCCTTCCCTGTCTCCTTCCCTGTTCCCTTCCCTGTCTCCTTCCCTGTCTCATTCCCTGTCTCTTTCCCTGTCTCCTTCCCTGTCTCCTTCCCTGTCTCCTTCCCTGTCTCCTTCCATGTCTCCTTCCCTGTCTCCTTCTTCCCGCTCCTTCCTCCTTAAAAAACTCTTGTCTTCCCCCTCTTCTCCCTTCCGTTATCTCCTCTTTCTTTAACCGCGCTCCCTCTCTTCCCTACTTCTTCTTAATCCTATTCTTTTCCTCCTACAGTCTTTTTCTCCTGCTTTCCCTTCTTTTGCCCTTTCCATCCTCCATCCCTCACCCCGCACCCATCTTCCATTTCCTCTTCCTGCATCATCCTATGCATTCGCCGCTGCTATATACACTCAATAGCTTGCTCTCAGTCGCATGACCATCACCATCTGCATCCAACTGCATCCAACGAGACCATCACCAGACTCAGCAGCCAACGAGTTCGCCGACTTCTAAATAATTTATCAGCCCGCCAAAGAAATGTTTCCGAGACCGTTCTCTGACAGCGTATACACTCCCTCGCCAACCATACAGCTCTCTCTTTCACCACAACCACCACCACCCCAGCCGCCTAGAGTATCACATTGCTGTTTATGGGCACACCCCGCTTGTGATCCAAAGGTCATGGGTTCGAGCCTGTTAAACCTTTATAAGCAGAAACCTAAGTGGCAAGTTGTGTTCACGCGAGTTTTGTCTCTGCAGCCATCAAACATCAAAGTCTCGTATTGCCGCAAGCAGTCAGACAGTAATTCCGATGCAGTGATATTGCGCTTCCCTGGGACTTCCTTTACTCTTAATGAAAGTGGTTTGGACGCGACCCTGGACCAAGAATTGACCATGCTCCAAGCATAATGTGAACACTGAACAGCATACTAAGTTATGCTGATCGCATAATCATGTACTAATTCCTCTTTTTGGGTACCTAGGCTAGCGGGATCGCTCCCTTTCTGGGCTACCATTTCACAGGGATCGTTTACCTTATATATCTGATGTTATTTGGAGCTTGATGTACATTGTGAACGCCTATTTTGGCAGTTTGTTGATTTGTTAATTGTCTTTCGTTGATCTCTTTGAATAAACAATTTGAAATTGAAATTGAAATATAATTGAAAAATAAAAACCAGCGGCTCAATATAACTCAAAGATCATCATCGTCATCATCATCATTTTTTTGCAACTGCAACCTGAAAGCAATCTTTATTTTTCATTACATATAGGCCTAACACGCATTTGTATCACTATGGTTGGAATTGGAGCGCCTCTGAGTGGGTTTCTTTAAAGGCGCTATGTAGATTATTTAAATTAATGAATGAATTAACTTAACTGCCTTATTATCGTTTCAATTTTAAAACCTCAAACATTAGATCTAACGATGTGTCTGAAAGGAAAGAAAGTCTCTAGCGAAGTAATAGAATTTGATGATCGACAATAACAAATGCAGAAGGTGCATCACACGACCCATGTTACATATTGACCCGGTTGCGTTTTTGCTCTAGTAACTATATTATGTGGTCCTATAATATTTACATCCACACCCACCTATAGACCCATATATATATATATACATAATTATATATAACGTGGGGACAGATTTGGGAGAAACATTTTTACCTTTTTATGGGAAACAGATAGCCTACCGGCTAAACGACCTCATTAAAAATCTGTTATAAGTTCCGCGGTCTTCTACGAGATTTGGTGGCTGTTCCTTCCGTGTGGCAGGACACACTGCATGGAACAGTCGCCCAAAACCATTTTTAGAGACATTATTTTAAGGCACAGCTCAAGACTTATCT
>OX457041.1:25022180-25102180 GCA_949752735.1 Lumbricus terrestris | reverse complement strand
TCCGTCTTCACGGGCACAAACGAGGAGGGGATCGACCGCGTCCGTAGGGACAAGTTCGCCTTCATTCTGCCGGACACGATCGGCGAATACATCGCCATGAGACAGCCTTGCGATTTTCTGACGGTCGGTACGTTCCTAATGAAGACCGGGTACGGACTGGCGCTACGGAAGAACTCCGGGTACGTGGAGCAGTTCAACCGCGGACTGAAGACGCTCGGAAAGTCAGGGTTCCTGGATCGACTGAAGAACAGGTGGTGGGCGGGACGGAGCGAGTGCAATGGAATAAGGACTGGGAAGGTGTACAGCCTGAACGGAGCGCAGACTCTCAGGATAGGACAGTCGGGGTTAACGTCTTCTTTCTACGCTTCCAGTTCCGCCATCCTCATCGCAAGGGTGATGTTCAGTGGGTCCAGCTGAGGTTCTGGATATGCGATGTTGACGGTTCAAAAATGCAGGAAAATTTCTATAGCGCCTTCAGTCAATAGAGGTATTGTATCAGCGGCCCAATCCTACATTACTTTACCATCCCTTCAATACTTTTCAATTCACTGCTGTCATTAGTATTTTTCTATGAAAAGATTTATGAGGCAACCACAGCAACAAACAATAATAATAAGTATAATAATAAAATAAAATATTAAATATTTATATTACCAATAATTATGACGCTATTATTAATTATTATTTTAACGGTAGGTCTATTATTAGGCCTATAGTCATCATCATCACTCTTGTCGCTGTCAGAATATATTGTCTGTTATATAATTATGTTCTCTAATTCGTTTATTCTAAGATTCATTCAATTAATTCTTCATTTGATTTATTTGTCATTTCCAAAAGAAAAACAAATTTAAATGCAATACGCAACGTCATCATTATTGTTGTAGCCTACAACCCCAAAATGTAGGCCTAGGGCCTAGGCCTACTTTATTTTACTACGATTGTTCTACACAGTAGCATAGGCCTACTGTATGTATGTGGACTCAATCAGTAGAACTGACGTATCCACATAAATCTGACAAGCTCAAAAAATTTAATTAAAACTAATTCCCATGTTTTGACCCGGTGGAGTATCTAGGTTATTGTAAAAAATCTTGAAAGCAACGTTGAAACAATGTTGGTGTGAAGCAACGCTCGGTCTCATCTCTGTTGTTTATGCGACGCAGTTAGTTTTCAACTGCTGAGAAATCATGACCCAATTGATTCCTTGATTTTAAATGTCCAAAATTATATTCAACGTGATCCTCTGCTTTCCAATTGAATTCATCGTTGAGAGATTGTTGTTGGGGTCCCCTATATAAAAACTCATATAGCCCTATGTAATAGTCTACTCGTCCAAAGCTTGAGAGCTTCAGCCTTATAGAGTTAGGGCTCTGCTGCTGAGTGCAATACACCGTGTCTCAATAAAAAAGGTGCAGAATTGTTTTTGTCAGAACTTCGTCAAATTTCAAATCAAATCAAATCAAAACTTGTTTATTCACAGAGATCAAGAAACAAACAGAACAATATAGAAAAAATGACAGTATAATAATAGTGTGCAATAAAAAAAATAGAAGTCAGAATAAAATAACTATTAAGTACGAGATCCCTGAGAATGGGTAACCCAGAAAGGGAGTGATCCCGCTAGACCTGGGTCACCATAGACAGAGATTTTGAATCAAGATGGTGGAAAGCACTAAATAAGCGGAATAGAGAGGGGAGGAAACAAGTGTAGAGCTAGGAAAGAGAAAAAAAGGTGACTGAAACAAGTAATAGTAGAGGGTATAGCTTAGAGGCTATGACTTCAGAGTAGGACGCAGAGTAGGTGAACAAAAATGTCAATGCATGCATATATAATAGAAATCCAATATAAGCAGGTAGACCACAAAATAAATTTTAACAAACAATAGTTGAACACAACCAGCAATTATTAGTAAGTGACATATGATCCCATTTAAATGAGAAGCTAATAGACAAATCATATAATAATGATCACATAGACAATGGTAAAGGGATATAATATATGTTATTAGATCCCAATGAGAAACTTTTTTAGCCGGCTTTTAAAAAGACTGGTGGAATTTAAGGCAGATATGTGGGTGGGAAGACCATTCCAAATTCCAGGACCCAAGTATTTAATAGAAAATTGTTTAATTTTTAGGCGTGCATAATCACTGCGGTAGAAATGAGCATGCCTAGTAGCATGATCATGAAGTTTAGAGCCAGTAGTAAAATAATTATTGAATGAGCTGGGCAATAGGTTATGGTGATAACGATGCATGAAGAGACCTATTTGAAATTTATTGATGTTCTCTAAAGATAGCAACAAATGATAGCTAGATCTCCAATGAGCACCACAAATTAGCCTTATGGCTCGTTTTTGCAAAATAACCAGTGGTCTGAGGCGGGAAAGATAAGTAGAACCCCAGGAAATGTTACAATAAGACAGGTAAGGAAATATGAGTGTATAGTAAAGCTGAAATAGGATAGTTTTAGGGAGGCAATGTTTAATCCTGTGGAGGACCCCAATGTTTTTAGAGATTTTTTTAGCAATGGTCGAAATATGGTCCGACCACTCAAGGTGATTATCTATAATGACCCCAAGAAATTTAGACGAAATGGTTTGGGTAATAGGGACATTGTTGATTAGAAGTGACCTATTCACATCAAGGATTATTTTCTTTCTAGTATGAAATAAAATAAAATTAGTTTTATCAATATTAAGAGATAGTCTATTAGATTTAAACCATTCTTCAATTGAGGCTAATTCATTATTTGCTATGTCGAACAGGTGATCAATGGAGTGGTGAGAGAAGAAGACATTAGTGTCGTCAGCAAACAGTATAAATTTTAATATGGATGATGTCATGGACAAGTCATTTATGTATAACAAAAAGAGCAGAGGTCCAAGTATTGACCCTTGGGGTACACCACATGAGATATTCAAAGCCAAGGATTTCTGACCTTTAAAATAAACATATTGAGATCTGTTGCTTAGGTAGTCAGAAAACCATTGATTACTAATACCTCGAAAGCCATAATATTCAAGTTTTTTTTACTAGGACGTGGTGATCGACAGTATCAAAAGCTTTCGAGAGGTAAAAAAATATACCCAGTGAAAATTGTTTTTCATCCATTGAGTCAATGATATTATTTTGGAGGTCCAAAAGGGCCATGTAGGTTGAGAGGTTCCGTTGGAAGCCATATTGGGTGGGAGATAATAGTTTAAACTTATTAAGATAATCAGTTACTCTGTTACACATGAGTTTCTCAATTATTTTGGAAAAAAAGGAGAGTACAGATATTGGTCGATAATTACTAGTCATCTTTCTATCCCCAGTTTTATAGATTGGGGAGATTTTGGCAGTTTTTAATTCATTGGGTACTAATCCAGTAGCAAATGAGGTGTTAATAATAGTGCTCAGAGGGGAAGCAATAGCATGTATTGTGGATTTGGCTATTAGGGGACTAATTTCATCTGGACTAGATAAAGAAGCTCTTAATAAGCTAGAGACTTGAATAATCTCCAAGTCAGAGGTTGGAGCTATGCCGAAAGAGCACATAGGTGGGGTGGGCAAAAAGTGTTCAAAGGAAGTTGTGGCTTTGGGGATTTTAGCTGCTAAAGTAGTTCCAATAGTGGTAAAGTAGTTATTAAAGGCATTGGCAATAAGGGCTGGGTCCTGGACTAAGTCAGATCCAATAAGAAAATATTCAGGAAGACACGAGTCTTCGTTAGTATTAAGAATCTGTTTAATTATTTTCCAAGTCTGGCTAAGATTATTACCGCATTGGATAAAACAGTCAGAATAATAACGAGATTCACACTCTTTTCTCACAGATTTGAATTTGTTACGATATTGGGTGAATCGTTGTTTATTAAGAACAGTAGGGTTCATTAAGAACTGCTTATGTAGCCTTGCTTTTTTCTTACAAGATTTGAGTAAAGACTTGGTCATCCAAGGCTGTTTAATAAAATTGCGTCCCTTAGTTTTTACGGTTAGCAATGGAAAAGCTTTATCATACAACAATTTATACTTTTGGATAAAGGCTGCATAGGCTAGATTAGGGCCACTATTTAGGCATATAGTGTCTACAAAAGCCCAGTCAGTTGTGTTCAATGAGCTGACAAATAATTCTTTGGCATCAGGAGAAAAGTTACGTGAGTGAGAGTAGGGAGCAGGAATCCGGAGTGGAGGGCTGAAGTCAATGTGGAGAAGAATAGGAAGATGATCTGAGATATCATTGATTATTATGCAAGAATCTTGACCAATGCTTAAACAATTAGTAAAGATGTTGTCTATAAGGGTTGCAGTTGTTTCAGTAATTCTCGTGGGCCTGAGGATCGTTGGGAAAAATTTATGGGAAAACATAGAATTCAAAAAAGCCTCAGAGGGGGATGTTCAGTATGGCGAAGTAGATTGATATTGAAGTCTCCCATTAAAAATACACGGTTAGTAGATTTTGATAAATATAATAAGGAGTCATCAAAGTCCTCAAGAAAACCAGGGATTGGCAATCCAGGAGGACGGTAGATAGTGCCAATTATTATGTCTTTATTTTTTTTTAGGGGCAACTTAATAAACATAGATTCAAAGGTGCTCAATTTAGATTTCGTCCATTCAGCTTCCAATACTTCAAATTCAATACCTGTTCGAATAAAAAAACCAACTCCTCCATGCCTTCCCACTTTCCTAGACCTGTGAATAAAATTGAACCCCAAGATTGAGATGCTTGATGCCAATTCATCAGAGAGCCAGGTTTCGGAAAGAGCAAGAACAGATGTATTAGATTGAGTCAAGAGGAGGTGAATTTCTGGGATCTTTAAATTCATGCCACGACAGTTGAGATGAGTTAAGCAAAAATGATCATTAGCATTAAGGCTAGCATAAAATTCAGGTAACTGAGTAGTGACTTTATATGAGCTTGAGAGCATAGTCCTAGCATTGTAAAAGTTAAAGTCAGCGTCAAGGTCCTCATCCTGCAATAGAGTTCTACATTCATCATTTAGGTCACATAATCTCAAGCAATATTCACTATTGTCAGCCAACGAAGAAATTCTAAAGCTAGTGGCAATTTCATCTATGTCATGCATGGAAACATCGTCCGAGGAAGTAGCAAACGGCAGATTTGAATTAAAACAATCATAGCAACACCAAACTAATCTCTCCAGTCCATGAACTTGAGGGACACAACATTGTAAATGAAAGTGAGACTTACACACTACACACTCAATCTCATCAGATAGTCCATTGATTATATAACCACATTGCGAACAATTGTGGGGCGACAACGACATAAACACACAAAAAGCAAGAAATCAAAACACACACCTCAAAGTATGTGCAAAAGGCACAACGCCGAAAAAAGATAATAACTAAATGTCAAACTTATGTGCACAGGCACAGAAGGAGAAAACAAAGAATGCGGGGGGGCCCCGAGACATATCGACAAAAGTAGTAAACAATATAACATTGCGACAGACAATCAGTCATCTCGACATAATAGTAATAATAATAATTAAAAAACTAAGTATAACTATACGTCAACAAAATTGTGTAAACAAAAACTGAGAATATAATGTATACAAACGCAGAAGGCCAAGTCATGTTAATCAAGGCCAATAATTGAAGTCAGTTGGGCCTAGTAAGAATAATAGGCCTACCAATGTAAACTCAAACCAATAATAAATCAGTGGCACAAAAAATCACAAACAGTGGCACAAAAAGTGCATCTGCAAAAAAAAACTTAAGTATGATCATATGTTAACGACCAAGTGCAGTTAAAGAGCATACGAAGGCATATAAACCCATTATCAAGCAGGTAAAAACAGCTGAACTTGAGTCGGCGACAAATGGTAAAGACTCATACTATAATGATAGATTTAGATAAAGACCAGTGAGAAAAACATTACCAATAAAAACTAAACATGACTAAACGACATCAAATAGTGCACAAAAACAAAACTGGTAATATAATGTGCACAAACGCAGAAGGCCAAGTCACGAACATGCCTATTATCAAGGCCAGCAATAATACAACGTAAACTCAAACCAATAGTAAATCGGCAGTAATAAAGCCTTCATGGAAAGAACTTAAGTATGACTGTGTCATCAGTTAAGAACAATCAAAGAGTACTATCCAGCAGGTAAATAGCTAAACCTGAGTTGGTAACAATTGATAGAGACTCATTCTATAATGAGCAACTCAAAGGATAAGATTCTCGAGGTCATCCAGGGTCAAGAGTCTCTTCGGAGATTCAGCAGCCTCAGTGGATTTTCTGGCATAGACGATCCCACCATTCGTCCAGCAGGACGTAATGATTTTATCACGAACCATTTTTCTCGCTGAAGCGAAGATCTGAGCCGTTGATTTGGTGAGATGTTCGTTTATGAAGATAGACTGCTTTTGTGACGAGTAGGCACCGGAGGGTTGGTAGTTGGTACGTAGAAGTTTTTTGGCCCTGAAGATTTCATTTCTAATTCTCCTGGTCGCAAAGCTAACAATGACAGGTCCATATTTGTCTTTCTTTTTCCCCGGAAGACGATGAACCATTGAGACATCCTGTTCGGATACATTGACCTTTAGACCGGTCTGGAAGAGCTGGACCACTGCAGTCAGAAGAGAACGATCTGTTTCATATAGTGACGATTGCAGGTGGGTAGGGTCAGTATCCATGGTGGCAGGAGGTGATGAAGGGATTCAAATGATGATTAAGTTCGCTAGTTTAGAGTGGCGATCCAACTCCTCAACCCTGGCAGCCAGGATGGTGTTACTAGTTTCCAGTGAGACAAGTTTCTTATGGACATCAGATAATTGCTCCTCGGTCTTGGAGAATTTGTCCTGACAAAGCTGCTCCATATTGAGTGTCAGGGAGGCCGTGACCTCCTTGGTGATGTCGGCGGCCATCTGTTTGACAGTGGACTCAATTAGTGGTGTAAAGATTACAGTCAGCTTGGCTATCAGAACACTCAGCACTCTGTCATCAACCACCAGCTCGCATAAGTCATCAATTTTTGACTTCTTAGACATTGTAGCCAGCACAAAGTTGAGAGGAGCTCAGTATGAAATTGAAGAGTCAACACACCGACAGAGTCACGCTAATCGAGTTATCGCCACGGTTCAACGGTCACTCATAGAAATCCAAAGCGACTAGTAAGTTCAAAATTAAATCATCAAGAAAATAATATACTCTGACATGAAGACGTATTTTCAAAGATTTGACGACGCATAGCAGTTAACATCGTTTTTTCAACATAATAGACGATATTCTCAGCAGACCCGAAAAACTATCCGACCACCATTTTTGGGTGCGTTTTCTTTATTTCCACCAATCTTAATCACTTTTGGCAGGTAGATGGAAAAATGACTGAAATTTCATGCTATGTATAAATTTTCCACTTCACCTGATTCATATCACCGCATTACCTTGTTAAACACAGATGTACCAATTTTTCATATAACGGAGTCTCGAAGCTTGGCTGCATTGAAATCCATTGCATCGAACCAGATGTCAAAGTGAATGGGGCATATGCCTACTATCGCTACAACCTTCTTGCCCAGAAGATACCGTCAGACATACATACGCCGGATATCCCAGGGCGATTTTTTTGTCTTCCAACAGGATGGTGCCCCGGCGCATCGAGCACGCGACACAGATTCTTCCCTGGAGTGAGAGACGCCCGACTTCATTCCTCCAACTCTGTGGCCGCCGAATTCACCAGATCTTAACCCAGTCGACTATAGCATATGGAGTGTGCTGCAGGAGAAGGTTTACCGGTCCAGAATAGCCAGTGTCGACGAACTCAAAACGCGTCTGATCGACGAGTGGGCGCGCTTTGACCAGTCGATTGTTGATGGTGCTATCGACCAGTGGCGTCGCCGTCTTAGCAGTTGTGGCCGCGCATGCTGTGCACATTTCGAGCACCAATTCTAACACTTTTATGCAGATCTGTCATAATAATTAAGAAACTCTGCTATTTACTTCATTGCGTGCTAATTCAGACGTCAGATAGTTTGTTGGAAGTATTAAAATCTAAGCGTTATATGAAAAATTGGTATATCTGTGTTTAACAAGGTAATGCGGTGATATGAATCAGGTGAAGTGGAAAATTTATATATAGCATGAAATTTCAGCCATTTTTCCATCTACCTGCCAAAAGTGATTAAGATTGGTGAAAATTTGACGAAGCTCTGACAAAAACAATTCTGCACCTTTTTTATTGAGACACGGTGTAGTTAATACAATATTATGTAGGCTAATAAACTTATAAAGCATTCAAACTATGATTAAGGCATTGTTGAACGCATTTTGAAGCGATGTGATTTTTGTCCCACTGACTTTCAAGATTATAAATCTCTTGACTAGAATATGTTTTTGAGATATGCGATTTGTTTAGACGCGGCAATCGATCGATAGCTTTTTCTTTGCAACAGCGCACTTTTAAATTTCCAGAATGTATTAGAATTGGCTTACAATTATCTCTGGTCCTATTTTCCCTACTATACATCACGTTGCAATGCGGTTGCATGCAGATCTGCGACTGTTCAAACTTTAAATATAGGTCTAGCCGCTCTAGTATACGAGTCTTTTCGAACGCCTTGCAATTGCAATGTAAAGTCATAACGTTGTCGCCTTCAACAACAGGTTTTTTTCTGAATATTTAGCTTAAGGGTAGGGTAGGTCTATATCCGCCCTTTACGTAGCCTAATTCTTTAGCTTCCAGACAATTGTTAGGTTAATTCTCAAGGGATCATACAGCCACATCGAGTAAAGATATAAAATGCAATGTTGGAAACACATTTTGTCAGCAATAACAAAACAAAACTTAAAACCTTTAAAAAATTAATCAATTTTAGACACTGTTGAACCAACGTTAAGCAATACTGAAACCGCACTTAAACGGTTTTCAACAGATATTTAAAGAATATTTCGCTCAGAATCACAATTCCATGAAAGTCGAAACGACACATAAAGCCGACGTTTACTTGCAAAGCAACGCAAGTCTTCCTCCCCCCTTTTAACAACTCCCCTTCAGCGACAATCGCAAAAATGTCGGCCTGCCTAAAAGGATGGAGACTTGGTAAACGGAAAATGGAATCAAATGCGATTCGTCTCTGAATGCGACGTTTAATTCAGCTTTGCTTTTGTGGACCTGACTTGAAAGCAACGACGACGATGGTCAACGTCTGCGTTGTAAGGAACGTTTCGACGGAACCATTCGGAACGAGCGGAACCAACAACGCTGGAACATTTGAATAAATGAACTAATCTCATCTCATCTGGCAACGTCGCTCCGAGCAATTCGGCGTCGGTCCGTCCTAGTCTAAGGGAAGGCGCCGATCCGAGTTCCACCCGCCCTCCCTCCCGACGCTCAACAGCCGACGGTGGCGACCTCCCTCCCTCCCTCCCTTCTTCAGTCCATCCCTCTCTACACGACCATTCCTCTCAGCTGCAGCAGAGAAATGCGGACCAACGGGAAGAGAGGCATGCCGCAGGGAGAGACGAGATAAACAAAAGGATGCCGCGAGCAAACAGACGAACGACGACAATTATTTGAGAGACAGACAGACAGACAGACAGACAGACAGACAGACAGACAGACAGACAGACAGACAGACAGACAGACAGACAGACAGACAGACAAACAATAATGTATGTATGTATGTATGTATGTATGTATGGATATGTATGTATGTATGTATGTATGTATGTATGTATGTATGTATGTATGTATGTATGTATGCAGGCAGAGAGGCAAGTAATGAGACATATATAGCAAAACGGCCGAAAATGGCCGCGGAAAGAGATAGTGTGACGACTAGAGGGAGAAAGAGACAGACAGACAGACACACAGAGACAAAAACAGAGACAGAGACAAAGAGAGAGAGAGAGATAGAGATAGAGAGAGACAGGGAGAGAGACAAAGAGAGACAGAGAGAGACAGTGAGAGGCAGCGAGAGAGACAGAGACACAGACACAGACACAGAGAGAGACAGAGAGAGACAAAGAACGACGGAGAGAGAGAGACACAGAGAGATAGAGAGAGGCAGCGAGAGAGACAGAAACACAGACACAAAGAGAGACAGAGAGAGAGACAAAGAGAGACACAGAGAGGCAGAGAGAGACAGAAAGAGACAGAGAGACAGACAGAGACAGACAGAGAGACAGACAGAGAGAGACAGAGAGACAGAGAGAGAGACAGAGACACAGATAGACAGAGAGACAGACAGAGAGAGACAGAGACTGTGTTTGTGTGGCCAGCACAGCACAGATCCATTATGTGATGAGAAGGTTTAAATCGATGACTCGAAGCCACGACCAATCAGACAACTGGACCAGAGGGCTCCACGGGGCTCATAATGGGCTCCACTGGGCCCATAATGGGCCCCGTGTAAAGGGCCGCTCTGCACGGGGTCTCATACCAACGCCTTAGCAATTGAGCACAATCAACATTCCGGTGAGACCCGAACATGTTGTTGCAAGGTTACAATGATTTGCAAACACTGCACTTGCACATAATAAACATGCATGCCTAGGCATACAATTATACATTGCGCATGTATGTAGGCCTATGTGCGCATGTATGTAGGCCTATGTGCGTATGTATGTATGTATGTATGTATGTATGTATGTATGTATGTATGTATGTATGTATGTATGTATGTATGTATGTATGTATGTATGTATGTATGTATGTATGTATGTATGTATGTATGTATGTATGTATGTATGTATGTATGTATGTATGCGTGTATGTACATGTATGTGTGTATGTATGTGTGTGTGTATGTATGTATGTATGTATGTATGTATGTATGTATGTATGTATGTATGTATGTATGTATGTATGTATGTATGTATGCATGCATGCATGCATGTATGTATGCATGTATGTATAATTGTATATGAACATTTTATAGCGCCTCACAATAATCTCACGAAGGCGCTATATATATATGGGCTATTGGCTCCGGTGGGTCATATATAGACAGACCCAGAGCTAAGCATACCGACAGAAAGAAAGATAGCGGAAGTGACGAAGCAAATAATGAAAAACTCCGAGGATTTTTACCAGTCAGCAGCGAAAAACTGCAGGCCTTACAACAGCTCACAAATAATTAATTATTATTATATATTCGTTCTTAGAACAATACATTATTAATAGCCAATCAATGAATTCATCGCATTACTTGGAGGTAAAAAGTATACGAATTACATAAGTGCAGCAGAAGCAAGCCGACATTGGAACTCCGCCATGTTACCATATATATATATATATATATATATATATATATATATATATATATATATATATATACATGTGCATATGTGTGGCTGCGTAGTGCAAGTCTCAAGTGTCTGATGAAAGCATTAGCATGGCGACGCAGCCGACCAGAATCATCTATACATGTTATGGCACATGCAGTGTCGTCGTTGACCAGAAACAATCCAACGAAAGCCGAGTATATATATATAAATATATATATATATAATATATATATAATATATATACATATATACACACAGCGGCCATTGAGTAGAACATGCATCACGGCCTACGCCATGCAAACGGTGATCGCTGTGCAGAGTAATTTCTGCCGACGTTAGCGGCCTCTGTGGCCTGATATATAATATATAAGATGAAGCTTAACCGTGAATTGGAAGAAGACTTTGCAGGACGCTAACGAAGACGAAGACTCGATTGTCAAGAATCTAGTCAACGGTTAATGACTGTAGGTCTATACCAGGGGTGTCAAACCTTTTTAGTGGCGGGCCAATGTGAGCATTTTCCAACAAGTGGCGGGCCAGTGTGTCGAAGCTCCTGAGCAAAATTGGGTAGTGATCTGAGAGAGAGCTCCGGGCTTGGTCAGCTAATTCCCAGAAAAGTTTTGTATAAGTATAAATCTCAAAGGGTGCATTCTTTAGCATACAAAATAAACTTCTATTAGCAAAACACTGCTTTTTATCCGGGCACATAATTTCCGAGGCCTTCAACAAGCAATCTTTTACAAAATCTCCCTCGACAAAAGGCTTCATAGCTGTGAGGAACTGCATAGCTTGCTACTACTATATACTACAGCGGACACGGGACACTGACTGGTGAATGATTGTCTTGAAAACATTCTGCTGCTTGGCCAAGTTCTTCTTCAGATCTTCAATCTTATCTTCATTACTCTGGCCTAGGCCCCCGCTATAAATATCACCATGCTTCGTATCATAATGTCTACGGAGGTTGTAATTTCTTCACAACGTTAACCTTTTCCTGACAAATTAAACATACTGGATTACTGCTGTATTCAACAAAGAAATACATAGGCCTATCCGTCCAAATATCGCGAAAATATCTTGATACAATGTCCACTTTTCGCTTCTTATTAAATTTTGACAATATTTTAAAATATTATAACAGACTTATAAGTGTGTTGTAACTTTCATAATTTTGTTAACGGTCCCACGACAACTGGTCTACAGACAATCTAACGAAAAGTGATACCCAGTCTAACGAAGTGATACCCAGACAATTCATCTAACGACAACTGGTCTACAGACGAATCGTATTGGTGAAATAGAAGCTGACGATTTTTTTCTGGCCCGCGGAGCCTTCCCTGAAGATTACAAAATTAGAGGATAAAAGTTCATTCTGTAGATCAGCTGTCGTTAGACGAATTGTCTGGGGACCAATTGTTGTTAGACGAGTTGTCTATAGACCAGTTGTCGTGACACCTTTGTTAGCAGACAACCTTGAAACTAATAGGACGCCAGTAAGAAAAAACCTCGATGCATTTGGCGCTGACTGTAATTTTAGTGCAAAATAAAAAATGAACTTTTATCCTCTAATTTTGTAATCTTCAGGGAAAGGTCGGCGGGCCAGAAAAAATCGTCGGCGGGCCAGAAATGGCCCGCGGGCCAGCTCTTTGACACCCCTGGTCTATACAAACAAGATTATCACGGTATATTATCGGAGTTCGTGTAATACAAAGTAACGTAAACAGCAACTAAAACTACTATCATGTCTTCAAAATTTCTGGGAAGTCATTTCTGGGGGGGGGCTTTCCCCCGAAGTCACCCTGGAGATGCCTAGAATAAACACTGCGTATACGGAACGGAATGATCCAATTCTAAGGGGGAATTGAAAAGGGCGAAAGACGATTGGTAGGGAAAGAGACAGGCAGGCAGACAGGCACAAACACACACACCCACAAATACAGAGAGAATCAGAGAGAGAGAGAGAAACTCTCTGACTCTGAGAGAGTCAGAGAGAGAGAGAGAGACAGAGAGTGTGTGTGAGAGAGAGAGAGAGAGAGAGAGAGAGAGAGAGAGAGAGAGAGAGAGAGAGAGACAGAGACAGAGAGACAGAGACAGAGACAGAGACAGAGAAAGAGAGAAAGAAAGAAAGACAGAGTGAAAGAATGAGACAGAGAGAGAGGCGTACCAGTACATGACAAACAGCGACAGAGAGAGAAAGATTGAGAAAGAGAGAGAGAGACAGAGACAGACAGACAGACAGACAGGCAGACAGACAGTAACAAATATATCGAAAGAGTTCTATTGAAAACGAGGAGGTCGTCATTCCTCCGTACTGTACAGTGTACACGGTGGACATGCATGTAGAGTGAGACAGAGGAAACCAAACGGACCAACCAGTGAACCGCTTGCGACCGAAGTCAGAGCTTATGGTGCCAGAGAAAATAAATACGCAAGATTCATTGGTCACCAGCATGCAGCTGCAGTCGTTGACCAACGACGAATAAATGGCGACCATAAGACCACCACCATCTCCACCACCAGAACCATCACCACCACCAGCACCACCTCCACCACCACCACAACCACCACCACCTCCACCACCACCATCACCATCACCACCACCACCACCTCCATCACTATTTTAGGCAGAGCACTACTGGCACCGTCACCATCAGCATCAGCAGCAGCAGCAGCTGCGCGCTGTGTTGGTCGTCCTCCATTCAACCCCGTTCAGCTCCTTCTTCTTCTTCCTTCTTCTTCTTCTTCCTCTTCTTCCATGACAAAGGGAGCATCGCTAAACCAACGCCAGATGCTACACGACGATGCGAATGAAGCGCTTCTTCGCCATTGCAACTGCAGTCTCTTCTGCTGCCCTCTATGCATGTGTATATGTAAGATATCCGGCTAAATCGATTCCAATTCATCAACCATTCAGTTCTGTCTGCCTGCCTGCCTGTCTGCCTGTCTGCCTGCCTGCCTGTCTGCCTGCCTGCTTTTCTGTCTATCAACCTATATATATATATATTAGGCCTATATATATATATATGTGTATATGTATATAATTATATATAGCCCTACCAGACGGAGTATCCGGTGTTGCGAGGGAAATTACAGTTTTTTGCACCCGGTCGCATGGTGAGGGCCACTGAGGGTGGGCGGGAGAGTCTAGGTGGCCCCGTTCTCTAGCTGGAAAGTCTGAGGTGAATAGGTGCGCCCGGGCGGGGTGGGGATTGGTGGGCTTAGTGGGAGCTGGGTCAGACCTGGGTGGGTGCTAAGTTGTGCGGCGTGGTGGGGTGGCTCTTGTGGCATACTTTCTAGATGGAAGGTTTGAAGTGAATATGTGCCAATCTGTGCAACGCCGTAACCGACCATGCCCAGAAAATTTCGGTTCATCGTTCCCCTCCCCCCAAGCTCCCAGAGTCCCAGGATAAGAAGTGTGGGCGGGTGATCCTAGTCGCCCTGTTGCAAAATTGTGACCAATGTGTGGAATGGAGTGGTTTTTTGTTAGTAAAATTTGGGATTTTCGCCTCCAGGGTGTGGGGAATTGGCCTTCCATTCCACTGGGTGATCCTGGAGGCACTCTGTCTAGGTTGCAATAGCTGCAAAACTGTTGGCGCGCATTCTGGGCAAAAATACATACTTACGCACATTCTGCCTTATAGATAAAATGAGATGAGCCAGGTAGTTTCCAGCGGTCTTCCTCGCAGACAACAATTATTGTGTGAATGCAGCAACTTGTGCAGAGTCGTTACACGTAGCGGCCTGATGTGGAATCGAACCGAGAACGCCACGATTACATTGCAATGCAGATAAACTAGCGCTACATAACAGCGTCACATGGCCAGTACGGCGCAATTGCAAAAATAAATAAAGCCCGCTGTGTTCGTCGCCTCCCATTTAGACCCTTTGCAGCTGCTTCTTAGGGATCAATTTCTCCTCTGTTTCACTCGTACAGAACTTCGAGCTTCTGATTAAATCGTGCCGCTACCCTCTTGTGAGTGAGGGACTGAGGGAGAGCAGACCCTCCCCCCAAGCAATCGAGAGATGCAGGCGTGGGTCGGCCGTGTAAGCGACTTCATTTTATTAGATTAGGTGCATGAGGGCAGATGAGGGCAGCTCTCTCCCTTTCCGTGCGTTATTCCCATCGACGGTTCATACTAGAATATAAACCATACAGAACGACACGATCGTCTATTTGTCTAGCGCCTTGAGTACGTAACCCGTTGTCCTTTCGAGCCTACGAGGTGGTCAAGTGGCCAGTCCTCTCCTTTGCCCTCTACTCCTCCCTCCGACCGTTTACTACTTCAACTGGATTCGCTAGAGGACGCTATGACGCCGAGTACATCTCCAAACAGCTGTCCGACACTGAGGTTAGCTTGAACCCTGACCCATCGTTTGACAGTCCAGACTCCAGAATGCTAATCACAGACCCTTGCGTATACGATTCGTACGAAGCAATAGTTTTGGTATTTTACAATCTACTCTTTGTGGTTTTCTTCTGGTTATTCACGTTCATGTTCATCTTTTCCCTTGTATTCCTCCCAATTTTCCTGCAGTTCTTCAAAGTAGATTTTAATAATAAATGAATGGCATTTCGTACGCTGTCACTACGGGCGTCCAAAGCGACCCGCTAAGACGCTAAAGTCGTTCACCGAAATCCCCCGTCTCAAGCCTCAACGCCCTTCGAGTCAACGACGCACGAGTCGGCGTTTTAATACGACTTAGGAGTCGTAAAATGTTAACATATTGCCCCTTAGCACAGATAGACGCACTGCAAACGACCATAGAGGTAGACAACGTCAGCCCCGCTTTACTCCTTGAGCCCGCAGCCCGAGTCGCGCTAAGCCAGTGTTTGAATCTCCATTGGACGAGAGTTGGCGGTTTCGATGAATAGTTGGGCACGCCCCCTGCTTAAGTGTCTTCGGCCTGACAAAGAACTTTGGCGCTACGGCTCGACTAGATTCGTATAAAATTTCCTTAAGTATTTCTGCAGTACAGGTAGAAGTTCATTTGGACTTGAAATGACGCAGTTAACCGCTTTTTATATTTCGGTCGAATTTTGCGATAGCTCAACGAGGAAACTGTTCAAACGTTCTAGAAGGTTCGCATACGATCGTCACCATAGTTCAGGAATTTTTTTATATCCTCGTGTTAGTAGGATTCGTCCACGAGGACCAAAACTGACGTGGCATTCAATTGAGAGAGTGGTTACTTACTGGTTATGCCTAATGCTTGCCAGATAAATTCAAAGTGAACAGGCCGGAGGCGATATCAAGGTCATAGAAACTCGCGTGCATAGACTACAGGGCTTACGCGAAAAACTTAAAGTTATTTCTGCGTTGAAACGTTGAATTAGAAACTGTGCAAGTCGCCATTTTTAGGAACGGGTCGGGCGTTTGCAATATGGTCCCGCCCGTAGGCTACCGAAACTATGGGGTGCTGCTCTTTTGTCAATGTTCTGTGCAGCACAGAAGATGCGTGAGCTCTAGCCAGTTTGATGAGGTGAGGAGGTCAGTTGAAATGTTGCCGTGTGAGAATGGGGGAGTGTGGGGTGTAAGAAGCGTGGTGTCCAGATGGATGCCAGTAAGCGTACAATGTAAACGGTGCCGGATATTGTACGAAGGTTAAGGATCATGGTTGTATAGTTGGGAGTAAAAATTTTTGAAGGGTATTCCAGATTTACGGATGAAAATTGAGGGTTAGGTTGTAGCGAAGTCTCTTTGGATATTAAAGATGTTTCTGTTGGGCGTTTTCGTGAAGATGAAATGCAGAAGATTGTGGAGAGATGTGCTCGGAATGTAGTGATCGACTGATTTGAATCCGGGGCTATACCGATCTGCCGAAGGTGTTTGGCCATCTGGTGCATGTTAGAGGAATCAAAGGTCATGACTAGATGTACACTCATCTCCGGACTATCGGAGTTCGTCTCGTTGTTTGGTTAAACAGCACAGCTCGCCCAGTCGCTGGATATCCGCTTAGGCCTACATCTAAATTTGGGGGATTTTTGTGCAGTTGGTCAACAAGCTGCGTGGTTGAAAGCAGTTATTTATGAAACGTGCAGTTCTACACAAAATGTGCAGTTCTAAATGGATTCGTGCAGTTGTAGAAGCACTTCCGTCACGTTCCGTGTAATAATAAAAACTTGTAGGCCTACATAATAGGCCATTTTCTTCAGATTGGGAGTAATTTACCATGGAGGACTAGAAAGGAGAGAAGAGGATGTGCAGTTCTAAAAATTCCTTTAAAACAACCCTGGTTGAAAGTTATAGGAACATAATAGGTTACCCGTATTGCATACAAAATGTCAACTTCTGTAAATCTCGCTTAACCTAATATTGCACCTGTTAAGTATCTGTCTGAAGTGTGTTGCTTGTCAAGTGGCGTTAAAGTTCACTGGAAGAAGTTAATCTATGTACAAATTAGATTAATAACCTGAAAGCTGTCGGGCTTTTTACACCGACGAATTGAGTCGACCACTTGTGGTCTCACCTCAAGCTGACTGCTCTGTCTATGAATGTATTTAGGTCTATGTAGACCTATGCTTGTGCATGTTTGAAGACACCATAATCTATGGGCAAATAATATTAATAGCCTGAAAACTGGCAAGGTTTTTACACTTACGAATTGAGCCAACCACTTGTGTTCTCGAATCAAGCTTACTTTTATGTATGCATTTATTTATGTATGTTCGCTATGTGTATGACTATGTAAGAAGACTTATAGTGCCTTCAATGTACCTCAGGGCTTTTTTTTACCTGCAGTTGTACACAAAATGTGCAGTTGTAGAAGCACTTCTGTACGGTTAAAACTGGCAAAAAAGGTCATTGCCCTCCGATTTTAAGTAATTTACCATGTATGACGGGAAAGGAAAGGAGTTGTGCAGTTCTAAAAATTCCTTTAAAACGGCCCTGATGTACCTTCTATGCTTCACGGCCGTTCTCGTTAACCTATAAACAATGTCAATGCCCATTAAGAAAAAGTTCATGTGTCAACAGAATGATAAAGTTCAGATGACTGGAAAACTGTCATCCTTTAGCACCCACACAATAATTATTACCCACGGGGCAGGGTCCATAATATCGAGTCTTTGGGTCCATTATATATAGTTGACAGTTTGTCAGTAATTCTATTAAGTAAACTTACAGCGACTGAAAGTCTGAGCTGCTGGTATCTAGATGGAGAAATATATCGTGGAGAAACCTCATGATATCGTTCATAAAATTTATAAAAATTCCTTTGCATGAATAAATGCAACGAATAATAATAATAATAATAACAATAATAATAATAATATGGGTTGTTACGGTACGCAGAGTGCCATTGGAAAGTCGAGAGTGACATATTAAGCCAATTGAATTAGCCATTAAACCAGTAGTTCATCAATTGATTAGTATTAATTTTGTACATAGAGCCTTAGGTCTACAGAATGCACCTACATTCTTGTACTTGAATGTAGAGATAAACAAATATAACCATAGCCACAGTTTTTTTTATTCCTTAAAGTGAAGGCCATTAACAAAAATCTTTTTTACACACTACAATATATATAAGCTCCCAAAAAGCAAATAACGTACTACTGTCAGGGTTACCCAAATATAAGCTAGAAGAAACGGCAACAGGTTATGCAAATAAGTAGGCCTAAGTAAGAGAAATTATGTCAATCTATATTATAAGGCAGAAACACTTTCCATATGTTTGTTTATTTGTATGTACGCTTTTACTCTCCCCTGCAGAACAGGCTCGGAAATGAAACAGCGCCGGTTTAAAAAAAACTTTGCGATCGATTCTTACCCAAATTATAAGGTCATGTCAACTATTTTCAGGTTTTAATTCCGTTTAAAACAAAAGTTATTAGCGTTTTAAGACAGATTTCATCAGTAATTGATCACTCTAGCGCGTAAGTTGAGAGTCTACACCGCATGACGTCATACCCGCCCAGTAATAATTTCCGTAGCGCCCCGCCGCGGTGGGTCAAGTTTGGATTTTTGGGGAAGCGAGGTGGGGTGGAGGGTTGGCGAAAACCCGAAATTTAGCAGTCAACGATGGATACCAGAGTGGAGTAGTGTTTAAAACCCTAAATTTCACTTTAGAACTCGAGTTATTAGCGTTTTAAGACAGAAGCGTTTTAAGACAGATTTCATCGCTCACGCTTTGGAAAGCAGTATCGAGCTTTAGTAAAGGAGTCTACAGCCCGAATGACGTCATACAAGCCAGAAGCGGGGTGGGCTAGAGGGTTGGCGAAAACCCTAAATTTAGCGGTCAACGTTGGGTACCACAGTGGAGTAGTGTTTAAAACCCTAAATTTCCCGGGCAACGCCGGGTTACACATCTAGTTAGTTATAACTACATCCTTGGAAAACGTGATGTCGTGCAAGTGCGCTCGTTTAGAAAAGTCGAAACAATAAAAAAATATATAATAGGCCTTAAGGCAGATTCACAGATGGCGTTTAGCCGTTTAACAGAAAACAGCATCTAGTAAGAGATTGTCAAGCTTATGTTATTGCTTCTATTGTACGAATGTTTCCTCACACGCAAATTCAGATTTAATATAAAATTAAGGCTTCCTGTCTATGAGACGGTGCTAGGGCCTACTGGTAATTTTAAAGGCTCACGTACGCTTCGACCTGAAGACTGTTGAAGGCAGAGGGCTAAATTAATTAGGCGCAGATGTTGTGCCTGGACCGATAATGGCCGACATGCTGGCTAAAGAAACTGACACAATAATAATTGTCAATTTCTGTGAATCTCGAAGGCCATTTTTGGATTTTATATGGCCACTGTTGGTTCTCAAGATTTACAAGAAGTATAGCTTATTTGATTTCCATAAAATGTCTGGATTGTCTCGTTCTTTGTGGGTCTTTAGGTATATGTAGGCTGGCAGGCTGCAGTCATATATATATATATATATATATATATATATATATATATATATATATATATTATAATGGATTTTTATCAGATTTCTAGCTATAGCAGTTTTCAAGCAATCTTGCATTTGTGGATATTTGTAGCTTAGGTGTTGTTTTTGTGAATTTGATAAGAAGTCTGGCACTATAGTGGATTTTGCAAGAAGTTTGACCCTTGTCGGTTTTATAAGCAGTCTGGCACCAGTGGATTTTATGAGATTTCTGGCTCTTGTGGCTCTCCCAGTTTATATGCCTATGTTATATTAACTGGTTTCCGTGAAGCAGTTCTGTGTGGTGAGAATCTACAGAATGGCTTAAAATTCGAGCCAAATTCATGTCTGATTTCCATTTAACACTGTTGTGGCTAGAACGGACAAAGAAATCGCTTGGCATCAAAGTATATTTATTTTTGCTTAATACCAGTCTGTCTGTAATTAGTTAATACAGAACAAAAACGATTCTCCATGCAGTGGGATATTTTCCCCAACTAGAGCTGGAGACACGGCGCATGCAGGGAGTGGCTAGGTTGGTATGTATAGGCCAGGGCCTACCTCTTCCAAAAAATATACTGCCGGACATTTAATGTCTACACTATACATAAATGCAGCATCGTTTGCTAAGCAGCAGTATTTGCCCCGGCAACTGAAAAGCGATGCGCTATATAATCGCATTTCATTGATACTATGGGTAGAAAAATATCTTTGTTTACGAGTGTATTCTCACGCTTCAGTCGATCCACTTTGCAAATTGACGTCTGTTCGGTTATTGCATGCATGAGAGTTCATTCGACCATCATCCTACATGTATGCAACCTATATGTATGCAACCCATGTATGCAATATACGCACTTCGTCGACGCTTAAGTAGAAGAAGAAATTTGGGTGGATTCATGTTTTCTAAATGGGGGAGTCCTAATAGACTAACAGTGCGCTCTGAGGAGCAGCATGGAAAAGTATTAGGAAGAAAAGAGAGAAAATATCCAAATAATTGACATCTTACAGAATGTAAACACAACGAAACATTGCACATAGCCTATACATGTAGGTCTTCTACAATGTCTACATGTACGCAGATCTTAGAAACAATAATATTAATGTGGATGAACTGCTAAAGACCTCGCCTTCTTAGCATTAGCTTGTGAGGGCTGACAATAGCCGTAGTCTCCCTGTGTTATCTTCCCGCCACCATTAATTTAGTCGTGTGTAGGCCTACTCAGCTCATGGCATTCATTCTAGCCGAGTTCAGTAGGGGAGAGAGAGGCGAGATGGAGTCGAAATGAGCTAGGGAACTTAGGAAGAGAAGGAGACAGATCGACTCTAAATCTAGAAACGGCTCTTACTGGTGAGATTCGAACAGTGGCGTAGCCAAGAATTTATTAAGGGGGATTGAGTTTTTTATGGCCTGGCCGGAGGCTCTCTCTGACATCAACCCATCAGTATTACAGTAAGTAAAAAGGAACTAAAGTAACAAAGGGAATAAAGTAAGAAAAACAATTGTTACTATAAGCAATTGTTTTGTTTCTTCTTATTTAAGTGGATAAATAACCTTTACAAAAATTTCTTCCTAGGCCAATGGTGGGGGGTTTAACCCCCGAAACCCCCTTGTCTACGCCACTGGATTCGAACCCTGAAACTCTAGAATGATGATCCAGTTGGTTGATCACTATACAAACGCGTAGCCCGTCCCTCCAAGGTGGGAAGGGAAGAGGTGCTGTTTGTGGGCATGACATTGGTCGGTTGTAGTGCTGCGGGTGCCTAGGCGAGAGGGTAAACGGTGTTGAGCGGAGCACGATTTATTGCCTCTACGGTAAACAGGTCAACCGCATCTTCTTGTCTCGACGTCGTGCGGGCAAATGTCGCCACTGTATTGGGAGGGGGAGGAATAGGAGAGGGGAGGAATAGGGGAGGGGAGTGTGTGCGTCGAGAGAGGGCGAAGGCAAACAGGATGTGTGCTAGAAATGTCACTGCCTGTCACTCCCTCCCTCCCTCCCTCCCTACTTGCCCTCCTCTGTTCTTTCTGTCTCTCCTATAGTCCTGCTCTGTTCACCGTCTACTTCTGTTATTCTATCGTTTTACACCCGTCCGCTTCTCTTTTCCTGCACTCCCCTCCACTCCCTTTTTTTAACCTCCACCCCTTTGTACCTCCACCCCATTTGTACCTCCGCTCTTGGTCTCTTGTACTCGTTTCTCTCTATTACGTCTCCTCTGGTTATGTGTTCTATTCTTGCCCGTCTTTTTTCCAGTCCTTTTCGGATCCAATAAAATGCTCTCATATTTTCGTCACCTTTTATCTCCTCCAGTCCTCGCATTACATCTCCTGTAAAATCGTTTCCATTCCTCTGTTCCCCTCGTCAATCCTATAGATACCTCCCAGCAATCTCCTCGACTATCTCTCTCTCCTCTGATATATCTGCAACCCTCTGCGCCTCTATCCTTCCTTCCCACCTCTTCCCTCTCTTAATATCTTCCTTCCCTCTCGTCCTCTCTCTCATCGCCTTTCCTCACACGCTAGCCTACTCTCCAACATTTGCTTCAAAAATAGCATCATGAGACTTCGTTAATTACAGGCTACTCAGCCATGTTTTAGAACGAAGTCAGTGGAGGGTGGTGAACAGTGACCATCAACACAATCGAATGGCCAACAAATTACAGCGAGACGTTCGGAATGTGAGGAGGGATGGACACTGATCAGTTGGTCTGCATGTGAGAGGACATTAATTCATCAAACAGTCTCAAAGGAATCGCGTGCATCCATCCTTTTCAACGTGCCTTGCCTTTTCATCCTTCAAGTATGAATGTATATTATTGGCTACGGTCACGCCCCAGTAGCCTTGTGCATTGCAGCGTGACCACGGCTACCTATGTGTAGAATGCTTTCGGCGCTAGGTTACCACCGTTCGTGTCGCCACAGAATGGACGGGTCTCTGGTGAGCAGTGAGGCAGTGCAGACTTTTTACGATTTCGTCGTATATGTTGGTAGGCCTGGCCTACGCTGCGTTTTTTGCATCGTTGCAGAGTCATGTTCATAAACTCTGGTCGAATAAATGGGGAGGTAGGGAGGGTGGATGCATATAGTTCTATACTCTATAGGATGACAGTCGAATGGACAAGCATATATATGAATGGACAGACAGAGAAGGAGAGGTCGACACACACACACACACACACACACACACACACACACACACACACACACACACACACACACACACACACACACACACACACACACACACACACACACACACACACACACACACACACACACACACACACACACACACACACACACGCACACACACACACGCACACACACACACACACACACACACACACACACTGCAGACGGATCCGCAAGACATGTGATGAGGGACGGTCGGATATGTGTCGTGTGCACAGCGGTATAAACTGGCAGATATAAACATACAGACGGGAGACGGACAGATAGACAGACGGATGGACAGACAGAAGGATAGATTGACTGATGGACCAAGAGGCTTGCAAGCTGTAAGACCAGGTCAACTTCAATGGCAGTGTGATTAGTAGGACGTAGGGAGCCACAGGGTGAGAATTGCCGGGGGGGTTGGGGGTTTCAACCCCCCCAGTCTTTCTTAGAGCCCCATAGTAAAATCTGTTTTTCACACCCAAATTTCAAGTGGATAATGGTCCAACCCCCCCAGTTATTTTTTCACAATTCTTACACAGGGGAGCCATACACATCACGCTGTCTCTTTACTTATGACACAGAAATAGGTGCTGAGACCGTTCAGTGCTATCTCTGCCCGTGAACTAATTTACTCCGCCAGTGTTAGTAGGCTAGTCTGACAGTGCCAGTCCCAAGCCTAATTTTCGACAGTTAATAGTCTCAACTGCATTTTGATTCCACTCCTTTGAGGAACTATATTTAAAGTTTAAGTATGCTAGTAACATTCTCTTACATACAATTGCATTAACTCAATGTTGCAGAATGGGAGTGCAGTTGGTTCATACCAAATGATTCTTGTATTGCTAATAGGCTTTTATAGCCTTTATAATATTATAGTCTGGGTATTTCTGGTAGTTTTCAGGCAGAAGTCTTGGTTTATTTGTGAAACCTCAATGGCAACACTGAAAGTGGAGAACAGTCAGAAAGACGCGTTTACAAATAAGACAATAAATTGAACAAATAAATGTTAATTAGTATTTTAATGCGAAGTTCACTGATCGATGTTCATCCACACGCTGTAAATTATTGTCAACTGTTTATTGTACAAAATCTGTTTCAGTCAAAGAGTTTTTGAGCCAGGTCGAATAAGCGTCAACCTCGTTCGTTGTCGAGTGAGTTGAGGTTGTCTTCTTGATGCTGCACGTGTTTTGACGTCTCACTGCATGCGATCTGGCTCCACATCATTTGCAAGTCTCCACATATCCACCACACCTCTCTAATCATATCGCCCATCTATCCCCACATTCTCATTCTTCGGCTCAACAACGCACAGCACATAAATAAAATAACAAATTAAAAATTAATAATAATGGGCTTGCGGGATTTTAAGCCGTAGCGTCCGCGCCAGGGGCCCTCCTGCCTTTGCGAGGAGCTTACGGGGTTTTACACCACGCCAGAGGCCCGGCAGGTACTAATACAAATAAACTACACATGCACACACACAACACCACCACCACCACCACCAACAACAACAACAACAACAACAACAGCAAGAACAACAACATAAAGAAATAACACAGAGCCACACAATCATCACTCTAACACTCTTCACAATCTCCCTCAGGCCAATCCCTCTCAAGCAGCAATGTATAGAGGATCCTAAACAAGCACAGAAACCCACAAAGATAATTAATACATTTTATTATGACATATAATTATTTAGGTTCACTGTAGGAAGAAATAAGGTAGGCCTTCAAGATTAATTGCCTGCTAGTTGGGAGTTGGCTAATATAATTTATTGATCCAACCGATAGCACGCTGCCTATAATTATGTAGCCTAAGCCAACGGTTAAGCGTCAGCGCTTGCATTTAGGAATGGGCAAAAGAGGTAGAATAAGGATTAAAAGTTGATTGTTATTTTAAAAAGAAAAAAAGAAAGGTTGCATTGGGTGCATGTTGATTGAGCGAACGAATGTCCGTTCCCTAACCGTCTGATTTTCACCAAGACTGCAAGACAATTTAATTAGGCTATAGATCAGATTTATAGCCTATGGTTCGTATAAGTTGAGTTGGAAGTTAGGTGAAAGAAACTATTCCATTAAAGTGCGATTATAGCCCAGAAATAAAGTAAGGAAAGAAATATTTCGGCCGTATAACGGTATAAGCTTATATTAAATAACGTCAATTAAAGTAGCCTAGCTACGTTTAGGTAAAAAAGTCTCTCTGTCATGAGACTCTGCGTGCCCTAGGCTATTATAGCAATGCAATGTGCACGCCACTCAAGACATAAATCTTTTGAGTGCTAGTTCAATATGTTAAAACTTGCTGACCAATTATTAAACAAGCGCAAAATTTTTATTCACTTACATTTGCAAATTTAACTTCAATCTTGATTCTTCCACTTCATACATCTGCAAAACGTGCACGCTACACCAATTCGTCTTCAAGGCATAGGCTACTTTCATCTTGCTTCAGAATGGTTTCCAGATCTAAATGAAGTATGACAGAGCAATATGCAATCCATCGTAAAAGCAAGGGCAAGGACTGCCATGACCCAGCACCGCGCCTTTGCCATTGTGCGCCATTTTGTGTGGAATGACCTCCCTCCCATTAGGCCTGTCCGTTGTAAGATTTTATGGGGAGGGGTCATCTTCAGCCTTTCGCTGCTTGAAGTTTTTCTTATTTCCTCGGGGGTGTCACGCTGAGAGCGCCTCTGAATAGCTAGTCTGAAAGAGGCGCTTTATAAATGCTAATGTACAATAAAATACAATAGGCCTACAATACAAAACTAAAGCGCTATTATATTCTGCCGAATCTAAAAGGTCTAGCCTATGGTCAAATAGTAGACCTAGCTAGGCCCAAATACGTCATAAATGCACCTCTTCATCAATAAAAAATGACGTGGGGCCTATATTGATGATTAAAAATATCAAGATACATATCCATATGACGTAAGTTAAACTTCTTTAGAAGGAATCTAGGTCTAGCCTACATATGAGAAAATGACGTCATAGGCTAATAATGGCTGTTAAAATCTTTGGCTGCGCTCCTCAGATATGGGAAAAGGAGCTAGAGAGTCACGCGCATAGCCTACAACGGAAAAGAGTCCGCCTATAGGCCTATAACTATGTCTAGGCCTATACGTCTGGCTGTTGTCCATTTATTTATTTATTATTTTCTGAACCAAACAAACCTAAGTCTATGGAGGCCTGGCAGTGAACATAACACTTTAACATAATGGCTAAGAAGGGGAGACCCAGAAGGGACGGACAATCCCGCTAATAGGGCCACCGATTAATCATGTAAAATATTTTTTTTAAAACATTAATGGCACATGACAGTAGTCAGTAGCCTACATTCAATTGCAGGAATACAAAGATCATTAGGGAGAGAGAGAAAATCGTCTGTTTGTTCGTTCTTTTGTGTCTGTGTCGTTAATAATAATTTATCTTTCTATCTATCTATAGGTCTACAGCTGACAGTCGCTGTTGCTCGATCTGGCTCACAGGTCTGTGATAGGCTATACATGGCATAAACAGACAGAATAACCTAGAAAGTTTACTTTGACTGTGAGACGATTCGACACTTCTGAAGTTCTGCACCAAACAATTATTTAACAAAACAAAACCGTGAACAACAGATTCAGGATGACAAAGGAAAGCACGCCATAAAAATTTCTTATTTTTATGTAATGCGTCTTTTTTCCCCACATTCGCTTAATTCTTTCTTGCACCGAAATAATCTTTCATATCATAATATCATGTAGGTCCATAAAAATTTCTTATATAAATACTTATATAATAACCGATAGTACTAATTTTTAATGATGTGATATTTTCTGACATACATCACGTATTGGTTCTTTTTTTCTCTTCGATGGTTGACTGACTGGACTGTCGCCCAGTTCGGTAACTAACATATTCGTCGCTTTCCTCGTCATCTTCGTCGTATTTTGTCGTCGTTTAAATCGTTTTCGTCGTCAATTTCAACAGAATTTTCGACTTCTTCTTCTTTGCAAACTTCTGCTCTGTCAGCTGCTTTCGACAGAAATTAATCGAATGTTCCTGAAAGGCCGAATCTCATCAGAGAACAATCGAAAATGACGTCATTTTTGCGTTGACGTCATAATTGAGAATTGCGATATCAAACGATTTGTAGGCTAGAGAAAAATCCGCCACTTGTTGCACTCTGCCAGTGCCAGTCCCAAGCCTGGATAAAGGAGGAGGGCGTCGCTAATGGTCTTTGTAACCACACAGTGACGTTAAACTGCAAATGCCGCCGCCGCTAGCGCAACGGGTATTAGGCCTAGTAATAGGTAAAAGTATTCATCGGTATTCGGGACTGCGAATCCCATCTTCATGGGCCGAGACCTGGGCGGAGACTTGGGGGGACGGAAAGACGCGAGATTTTTTGACGGACGAATGGCTGAGTGTCGCCGAAAATTTTCCATCTTTTGCCGGCCAAAATTTTTGATGACCTTTTTTAGTCATACGGCGAAATCTCGACGAAATTTTCTATTTTCGCCGACAAAGTTAATGACTTTTTTTTAGTCTTGACGCTCAACTATTGGGGGGACAAATGCATGGGCCGTCCCCCCCAACACTTCCATTGGGGGGACGTCTCCCTAGGACGCCATGCCCATCTTGCATTTTTGCAATAGGCTTATTAGAGGTCTCCCATCAAATGGAATTGCAATAAAATTGTAGGTCCTCGATCGCTTTATAAAACTGTTACCAGAGTAGGCTAATTGCATTTCGTTGAGAATTACATGCCGCCGAGAAGCGGTGCATTTTCACCTTGTAAATCCAGACTGGCGTTCTTAGATAGCCTAACATTGACTTGTAGTGGTGCTTAAGAAGTTCTGGCTAGATTGCACTTGCGCACATCAACTTCACAGGACTCATTAATTAAGGATTGTTCTCATTGATCGCTGTCTTTAAGATTTGAAGTCTACATATTACCGGGCGAACGTTAATATTGTTGATGTTTGTATATGCACTTGCTATAGCGACTTTCAAGATTGCTACTTAGAAGTGCTCCCGACTACAGCGCAGACACTGAATCGGAGTTTCACGCCGAAGCAAGTAGCGGCGCCAGGGGTGGCTAAGCCCCCCACTAAAAAGGTCATCCTTTTTTTACATGCAAAAATTAAATATTTCCATGATTAGCCCCCCAAACCTGAAACATATGCATGAGATGATCTCGACCAATTGACTAAAAAAAGTCGTCAGAAATTTTGGCGACGAAAATGGAAAATTTCCTCCACGAGGATTCAGCACCCCCAAAACTGAAACCCTGGCGTCACCACTGGTCAAAGCGCTGAACAATTGCAAGCGAAGAACTTGCCCAAGGTCCCTACGAGGTGGATTCGAACCTGCAACCCTCCGGCTACGAGGCGACGAACATATCCACTAGCCTACACCACTGCGCCCCTGATGTATGAAATAGATAAATTTTCTTTCTCGGTTTATCTGCGCACCAAGTTCGGTTGAGTGTAGCCGTGTGGTCCGTGTCCACAATGCGACACCACACTAATCTGCAGGATCCCTTTTCCAATCTTATCTAGTCTCATCTAATCTATTTTTATAGCGTGGTTATCGTAATGCACGGGGTATCCTTAGGACCATAGCTATTATACATAACCTGGCTTCGTCGACCTTCGTTATATGGTGGTGACCAGGGTTTAATGTGTGCCTGGACGGTCATGGACGGCGTCCATGCACTTGTTTTAAAATCTGAACGCCGTCCAGCCACTTATTGGTGAGCACAGACTGGAAAGGTAAGGGGCGTCCAGGCACTTATTTTGGAGAGGTAAGGGATGTCCAGGCACTTATTTTTCCGCACTTTAGGCACTGATTATGACGCCCTGAATACGCAAACCAGTCATATGACGACATATTATTATGACTTAAAGAGTCAGCCACAGTAGACAGACCATAGCAACTCAACAAGGAATAACAACAAAAACAGTTTTGTATAAAGCAGATGATTTACTTCGCAAACTCAAAGAATAGTTGCACAGCCAAAAAAAGAAAACGTTTGCAGCGGGGGAAAAGAAAACAAATGAAATTCGACGACTAGTACACATATTTATATATAACGGAAACACACGAAGCGAAGAGGAATCTACAGCGTGAAAGAACTGAGAATAACACAGAAATCAACGTCATCACAAAACACACACATCAAAAATAATAATCACATGTAGTCTCTTTAACTGACCAATAAAAAATGCTCACTGTCATAAACTGGTCAAAATTTCTCTCCATGTGCAACATATTCTATCGTTATTTTGGCTGGTGGCCACATTTTCGAAGAATCTAGTATCTGTTCAAAATAGACATGGGTGTTATCTTAAGGGTCGCAAGTACATTTACCCAGTTATCCGAGTTAGATTAAGTAAAGCAGGATTTTAAAATAGATAAAAACAAGATAAAATAGGTAATGTAAGAGAAATGTATGTATAGGAAATTAAATGCATGAATAGATAAATGCACGGATGGATTGATTAGTGGATGCATGAATGAGTAGATAAAAAGTTAGATAAGTGGATGAATGAAGGAGCCGACAATGAATGGATGGATGGGTGGGTATCCCGGTAAGTAGGCAGATGGATAAACAGGTGAGTGGAAAGATGGAAAGGGAGACAACTGGATAGAAGCTTCTATGAGGCATCAGATACCTTAAAAACATCTCAGCATTCTGGCGTGTCCAGTAGCAGTGCACCAAAGATCTTCTACAGCAGTAAGCACTTTTGTCAACAAAACCTGTGCAGTATAATTTTCTAAAATACACGAAACAACCAAAGAGTCTAATAATAACTAAACAAAGCGACAATTAAAAGCAAACCAATGTTACAAGCACAAAATCACTGACGAAACAAAACTGCATCTTAAAATTGGCATTAAATGTATGTTTATTGTTAAAAAATCTGCTAGATTGTTCATATGATTTAGCAATTACACGGTCCATTCCCCTGCCCCCCCCCCTTTCTGTCTCACTCTCCATCTCTTCTCCATCTCTTTGTGGTTCTGCACTGAATCACAGTCATCAGGGCTTAAAGTGTGGCTGGACGTTCATGGACGGCGTCCATGCACTTATTTTAAAATCTGAACGCCGTCCTGCCACTTATTTGCCAGCACAGACTGGAAAAATAAGGGGCGTCCAGGCACTTCTTTTGGAAAGATAAGGGGCGTTCATGCACTTATTTTTCCACACTTTAAGCACTGACAGTCATCATGTTGAGTGCAGTCGTAAATTGGTGTGTTAGTACAAAACTGTCGTTTAATGACAAAACGAAGTGTAATGCTGTTTTTGGAAAGTGCAGTTGCCATTCTTATCGAATATGGTAATTGGTACATGCAAATGGGTTTCTAATGTCAAAAGCAAATGGCTTGCCTCGTCTGACTTTTATATCAAGTGCAAATGTGGCTTTCATGCATAAAATACAAATGCAATCTACTTAATGTGAAGCATAAATATGGCGTATATATCTAGTGAAAGTGATTTCCATTATCTTAAGTGCAAATACTGTAAACTTCATTTCCTAAGCTCCGCAAAAAAGACGGTGATACATCTGCACATTTCTCTGCATAAAACAGTTTTAATCATAGAACCTCACATATACATGAACTGATATATATATATATATTCAAGGCAAGCAAAAACACCAGAACTCGACCATTTAAAAAGAAACACTGCCTACCAGCCTCGCAAAAGCCCAGTAATGTCTCAGACACAACGAGTGTCAATTCAAAAAATATCCTTTTGTCAATTTTTTATAGCTTCACTAGTCGGGAAATAAACAAAAAATAAAAGCGTAATCTGCCAATCGTCAATTATAGGTTTTTAAGAAAACAATTTTCTGTTGTGGCACTTCTGCCTACGTCCTTTTATAATTAAACATTTGATTCATTCTGCACTCTCAATTGAAACAGATAATTGAAAATGTGCAGAGTACTCTCTAAAACCATCCTCTCCAGTAACAGTTTGGCAAATTTCCCCTACCTACACTTCCATGTCTCACATCCTCAATGACTATTGACATATATTATACGCAATGCATACCTACATATAAACAGATATATGTCAATCGGCTTGCCAATTGTACAAATCGTGTCAATGTAGGCTACGCACATAAAACACACAATGTAACTGAACAGATACATAAATCCAATACTTTGCAAAGTGTGGCTTGAACAAAGGGCTAACAACCGTTCATTCCGCCCAGATCCATAATGACGATTTTCTCATACAAAACAAAACTGAACTTCGAACACTCGGCTGAAAGACTTACCTACTTTCAGGATTCTGGAAAATAACGTTCGAGAAAATGTTTCCACCAAGAGCCTTATTGATTTCCTATCGAAAGAAATCCATCAGCAACAAATCCGTTTCTATTGGGCTATTGTTCTTCCTTCGTCTATCTTTCCTTCTACACTTCTTCCTTCCTTCCTTTCTTCCCTTATTTCATTCCTCCCATCTACCTATCTTTTGCTCATTCTCTACTTCTCCTGTCCATCCTCGTCTCCTCCTTTTCGTCTTCCAACTGTTCATGGATCCACTTCCTTTCCACTTCAATTTCTTCCTTTCCTTCAGTCCATTCTCCTTTCTCTTCTTATCCATATTTTCCCATCTTTCTTAATTCTTTACATTTTTCCATCTATCCTTCCTTTCCTTTCATTCTTCCATCTTCGATTCTATTCATCCATCTTTCCTTTACCAATCATTCCATTTCCTTTGCTTCAGTCTTCACCCGATATTGTCTGCAAGCCATCACACCGTTCAAAAAATGTCACTACATAAAATGCAACGAAAATTCATAGCCAAATACATTTTAAGCAGTTTACATAAGTTGTTAAATTCAACTTGTTTACATTAAAATTGCTATAGCCACAAAAGTCAACAGAATAAAGATATTCATAATAACAGTTCGTACAATAGATAAAATCTCTTCACAGAGCACATCTTATACTAGTGCATCGCAAAAGTAGGTAATATAAGCCATCAGCAGACAGACACACAAAAAGAATAAAAGCCAAATTTTTGAGACTATTTTCCTCACATTATCACGATACATGAACATAATCCCCAAACTCCGCTGTACTCAGTTTAAGAAACAATCCCAATTCATTGTAAATAGAATCGTTATGGCTACTTTAGTATCATTCTAAATTCTTTGTCTGAAACCTTTCAGATAGATATTAACAATAAATTACTGTACACAATTCTCAGTTTCAGCAAACTGTGCCAAAGAACTTTCAACACAATTTCATTGGCACCTAATTTCCTTGTAAATTTTTCATGAAAGAAACCTGCTATCAAATAAGCCACATGTTCAGTGAAAATCTCATCTATGTGTCTCAAAACTTATCATTTAATCAGTTGTTTATTCAGGGTTTAAAGTGTGTGGGAACGCGTGGGACCGGCATTCCCAATGCTCCGGAAATTCCTGGCTCGTGTTCCCACTGCTCACCTGCATGGAACGCTGGTAACACGTGCGTTCAAAAAAAACTCTCTTCAGCGTACCCACTGCTCACACATTCAGCGTTCCCACTGCTCATCCAAACCACTTTAACCACTGTGTTTATTGTATGCCTCTGCGAACCATTAGTCCTCAGAGGCAAGCATCTTCGGTTGAATTAAATTTGGGCTGAGAGGCAAACATAACAACCGCAAACTCACAATCGAACAACCTCTCCATTCAACAACAAATACTTCTCAACAACAAGCAATGCTTGACAACAGAAACCTAAAATCACACAACTCGACAGGAATCGAATCTGCAATGCTACATTTAAACTGCAGGTCACCTTATCAACCTGTATCATTAATGCACCAGAATTATATTCACCTACTACTCATTAAGTTCATGGTTAACTCATCTGTTCAAACAATCATTCATTAGTACACTCTTCCTTCCTAGATTAATCACATATAGCCCAGCCCACCTGCTTTAGACTAAAAATTAATTAATCAGACTAAAAAATCAGACAATAACATCTTGAACCAGCACAGTGGAAGCGGCTGCTAGGCATGCTCAGTGGCTGGTTTTACACTTTGGAATGACTCTCCACTTCTGTCAGTTGTTTGGTCAGGTCTAAACTTAAGACTGATCCACTTCAACCTGCAGCCTGACTGCTAGCTCCCTAATACTATCAGTAGGACATCAACTGGGGTACTCCAATGGATTACTATTTTAGTACAGTTAGTAGTAGCCATCAACTCATGTGTTGCGCATTATGAAAATGATACCATAGATATCATGTTAGATTAGATACAACTTCTCAATGTTACAATGAGAAACAAGTCAAGAAACAAGGCCAACCTGACTACAGCAACAATCTACGACTCCAAACTAGAACCTAGCCACAAATGTTAACCGTTTAATGACGAGCTACATTGGCTCCCCATACATTTAGTGCACGCTTGTCGATAAAGGATTAAGTTAAGCGAAAGATGCATCTAACAGATGCACGCCAGAGTGCCTTAAAAGGCACTACATATATATGTTCAGCTATGTACATAGAAGTGGACAAAGTTTTTTTCTTCTCATTTCTTGATTTTAGCACAGCCAAGGAATTTGAAACTCCTGCAGACGCCCAGCTTCAATTTTATAAATGCAGAAGCAACCATGTAACTGTGTTATACTGGATATTTTCTGCATAATCATAAGACAATTCCAGTGCACTTTCATCCGAATGCAATTACCTTTTCAAGTTTTAGAAAAAGCATACAACCCTACATCAAATGACAAAATATTTGCATGCATGATTCTTGTAACCAGATATTTACACTCTTACTCTCTAACAGCAATTATATCTTTAATAATTCTTTAAAATATTTTCTACAGGCATATTTACCCTTGTCAAGGGTCACTTCTACTTTTGGCAAAAAATAACAAAAAAATTGCCATAATAAAAAATCTCCAACACAACTTGTTAGACACGGGCAACACATTAACTGTGAGCTAGAGCTGTCCTTAATATTCCATGGGTCAATTCTATCTTGGGTAAAACCAAAATAGCAGTAACATTAATGTTCCAACAACCTCCTCTTTCCAAAGGGATAACACCTTTAGTAAAATTACAATAATAATAATAATGATGATGATCAAACTGATCAAACTTAATGAGTTCATGCAGTTAATTATCTGGAGAATTTTTAATTCCAGTAAATCATGATCATTTCTTCTTCAGAGAAATACAACTAAAATAACAATGAAAACACTAACAATGCTCATAGCAACGTATAATAATAATAACGATTGTAAAATGCAGACGGAAAGTCAGAAACACATTTGCCTGACTTAGAACTTACTGACACAAATAATAATCTATAACTAGCCTCAGCTGACAACAACCGGCAGCCTAGAATCAGATTACACAACAAAGGCAACCAGCAAAAGAAATGCTCGTAACCGTAAGAGCCATAGTAGCAAAATTACTGACTATCCTTGATGAATTTATACAAACCAAGACATACGAATAGTAATTTCATTCCTGAGGAATCTTCCCTAACTCAGATAGTAGCATAGTAATAATAAAGATGACAAGAAAAGTAAAAGTTAAAATAATAGATCTATTTTTAAATACAAAAGGATTAGTTTTTTGGTGCATACGTATGTGGTCGCAGGTCATCAGGTTTTTGGATTTCATCTGGATTTATTAAACACACAGTCTTCTAAGACATTGGGCCAAGAGCACTTCTGATAAGTCTGCATTGAAGTGGTCCTTATAAGCTGCAATAACTACCCGCACTTGAGTTTAAAAAAAACAATAATCTAATAAACTGGAGTTGTGTTATAAAAATAGTGAAAATAATTAAATAGAATAGGAAAATTTACTGTAAAATACAATTGATTAACAACAAGAAGTTAATCTTTCTGGTTTGATTTTAGGTGTAAACTTAGGATCAACAATGATGCACACAATTTAGTCTTAAACTAATAATAATAATATAATGTTAATAACAGAAAATATAAAAATAGCCACAAATGAAATTTCATCCTGCAGTTGCTACCGCCTATGAAACACCACAGCTGCTCAGACTAAATAAATGCTTCTATAAATTACAGTCAATCATGTACCAGTATCGATAGGGAAAGTGTGAAAACGACAATTATTCGCATCGCAACGGCATAAACTTTAAAAACTAAATCTGTATATTTACATAACCAGAGATTATACACGGCAAAGTCAGATAGCGCATGCACGTACATTCGTGCTGTATATTATACCACAGCTAGAGCGGCAGCGAGAAAGCGTAGACTTGTTGCAATCTACCAAAGCAATCACAGAGCCATGTGGCCAATCGGGTTCAAGATAGACAAACGGATAGCAGCCTCTTCAGGTCTTTTGCTCGCCATTGAAATTTGACGTCAGTGGCGTCGTCGTGCCAATGACCTCCTCATAGCTGCCGTCAGTGAGGTTCTTGGCAATGTCGAGGGCAATGGGAGTTTTGTCTGACGGCGGCGGTTGGAGGTCTGTGGCGGGTTGAAATGGACGGAACGTTCCGTCACCAGTGGTGGTGGTGCAGTCGGAGCGGACCGTGAGGTTCTCGTAAGTCTTGTTGGCACCGCGAAAGCTGTGGCGCGCCGGCGATTGGTAGCGCATTCGGATGTACTCAAGCTCGTTGAGAACTGGTTCGGCTGTGGGAAAGAATCACAAGCACGATGATGCAGTAATCTTACCATCACTGTTATTAGTTCTATTAAACCGCCTATTTATTCTGCAATTGCCCGCTTATTGCACTGACAAAATAGGACCTGAGCATGTGCGCTCAAACTCAAACATGCAAAACAATGTCCGTCGTATTTCACAATGAAAAACGTGCAATAGGCCTATACCAAAACGATATGAAAGAGCCAGAAGGAGGAAATCGTGAATCACTCTGCAAGTAATCATCTGAATATTCATGAATCACTCTGCAAGCAATCATCTGAATATTCATGAATCACTCTGCAAGCAATCATCTGAATATTCATGAATCACTCTGCAAGCAATCATCTGAATATTCATGAATCACTCTGCAAGCAATTATCTGAATATTCATTAATCACTCTGCAAGCAATCATCTGAATATTCATGAATCACTCTGCAAGCAATCATCTGAATATTCATGAATCACTCTGCAAGCAATCATCTGAATATTCATGAATCACTCTGCAAGCAATCATCTGAATATTCATGAATCACTCTGCAAGCAATCATCTGAATATTCATGAATCACTCTGCAAGCAATCATCTGAATATTCATGAATCACTCTGCAAGCAATCATTTGACTATTCTCTAATTGTTCTATGAAAATTCCTCGAGTTACAAAATCTTCATGCAATTTATTATATGCGGTCTGAATTTTTTTTAAATGTTTTACAATATCCTGTCTGTATTCCTAAGAGCTCTTCAATTTATACAGACTGTAAACAAGTTTACTCACTTGAGAAGCATACGAGAAAACAAAGCAAAGATTACCTATATAGACTGCAAGCAAGCAGAAAATGATCAGACGTTACAAGGAAATAACAAGTTTTACACAAAGCCGTACACAAGCGCAGTTGAAGAAAACGCATTTCAAGCACTTAAAATGCATTTCTTATTTCTCACATTGATTTGGAGACAATATCTAATGACAGCAATCAATCTTTCTTCATTAGCCACAATCTATGTAGTGCCTAATGAATGATCAAAGGGTTAATCTGGTCATGTCCTCTGTGTTGGGGCACAAGGCGTTTGGTGGGCCTCAAACTGGTAGGGTGAGGGTTATAAATTAAAATATAGAAACAATTTCCAAGCACAGTAGCCAAGAAGTTACAATACTCATCATAATTAGCATGGTATGCCCTTTTGTACTTGCCTCCCCTTTTTACTTCTAAAGAGCTTCTTTAATTAAAGGAATGGAAAGAAATACTTAACCATTACCTCTATGATTCCTTGACATGAGACACTCAGACAGGTAAGATCCCTCATGTAATAACGAGAAACTGATAATTGACGTAATGAATCAGGATATCAAAGATGTAGGATTGGTGTAAAGGTGTGGAAAGATCCAGTTTGTGAACGTTTACATTTGCAAGAATTGTTAAATGAAAATAGTCCGAAACAGAAGACCTGTGAAATTAGATGAAGAAAGCCAGCTTATGCAGAGGACAAGAGATTCTGCTTACTAAATAGGCAAAGAATTCACCGGCAAACACAATTAACTGTTTCTAATGTCACACCTTCTAGCCTATCACAAAATACTGAAGAGAAACAACTAGCTAAATCGGGATGACGATTAAAGTTTATTCCTTTCATAAGCACAGAAATCATATATTTCAAACACTTAGAATTCGCTCAAAAAGTCAGCGAGTTAGAAAAAAAGAGACAGTGGACAACAAAATGCTCACAAGCAATACATCCTTCGTGTCAGCAGAAATGAAAGAAGCAGACGACATCGCAAATTTATGACTAATGGTAATGACTGTGCTGGTAGGTAAACAGATGTAATGCAGTGGAAGACATGACTGAAATGCTACTCTCTCTCATGTTCTAGTGCACTAGTGCATCAAAGTCATTCAGGATATAAAATGCCATGTAGGGTTAGATCAGAAATGAATGACGATGTGTCATATTGAAGCCAGGGATCATTCAGAGCATTATGTGTGTATATATATATATACTAGTTGTGTATATATATATATATATCATACATATGAAAACATATATACATAGTTGTATATATTATTTGTATATATATATATTTTTTATATATATATTATACAAATGAAAATATTATATTCATAGTTGTATATATATATATAATATATTATATAAATATATTATATATATATATATACACACACACACAAGGGTCAAGGAATGCTCGTGACAATAAAATTACGTAAAATTGCTGCCTTATATTGAAGATAAGTGACCAATTAACTACCAGACTGAACTCCAACCGGACCATTATTTATTCAATGCCAACAGAAAACAGAAGCAGCAGAAGCGCACAAAAAGAAATCCACAAAGAAATCCCTGATCATGTGTAGCTGAACCTGAGAAAGACCTGGGAAGTCTTTGAACATTGGTATCAATTTGCATTTGAATATATGACTAATAGGGATGAAGTGTTCATGTTCTTTCTTTACCCTGCAAACAGAGGGTTGCAGGTTTGCCTCGATTTCAAGCCACTGGACAGTTGACAAATTGCCCACCGACAATTGTCTGTGAAGAAGGCAATGGGAAGCCACCTCACTCATCTCATTCCCAGGTGGCATAAAAAGACAATGTGTCTGCCTTTGTGTAGAGAACTCATTATCAATATGACCAAAAAGAAAGAGTTGGTCAGAGCCAAGTTCGAAAACAGACAACACCACAAGACATTACTATAATTCTGTGTGAATTCAATAACATGCATCATGTATACCAACAAGATTTGGCATGAATTAGGGACACCTGGGACAGGAACAATACACACTATACAAAAGACGAGCAACAAAATGAGGCAGTCACACGAAAGAAAAAAAAATTGAAAACTGGCAAAGTAAAATGGCATGACCCAACTAGAGAAATGGTTTTTCCAGCTGACAAGTGACCCATGAACCCCATGAAAATAAAGAATGCCAGCTATTGCCAGTGTGGATTTAAAACCGTAAAATCAGAAGTTATCTTAAGGGACAATATATGCGACTCCCACAAAGACCACGAAATATAGAAAGACAACATAAACAAGACTTAAAAACCAAACACAAAGAAAAAACTTAAAACTTATCCTAGCACTGCAGGAAGAGCAAATTCTTCAGAATATAAATCTTAAATTAAAAGAGAAATTAATGTAACAGCATGACAAGTAATTAAATTCAAAACATCCACAAAAAAGGTGAATACCTATATAATTAGCCTTTTAAACACAGTGGTGTCAAACCTTTATTGAAGTGGTGAGCCAGTAGCAATATGTTCCAGTAGGAAGTGGGCCTGGGAGTCAAAAGCACCTGAGTAAAATGTGGTAGGAATTTGGAAGAGGCATGAAGAAATTCGCCCCCAGAAAATGGACAATTTGAACTTTTATGCACACATTGGGGAATCTTTAGGCAAGGTTCCATGGACCAGAAAGACATTGTCACCAGAAATGGGCTGAAGACCGGCTCTTTGACACTCCTGCTTTTAGAGTAGCATATCTACCAACAGTCTGCTGTCTTGACCACCATGATTCTCAGGAACTTAAGTAGAGACATAAAGAAAGTGTTACCATTACCATTTACCTTTAATCTTCCAAAGAGCTTCTATAAAGGCATAGTTTATAAGCGAGCGTGCTACCTTCACCTTTTTATAATTTTGAATGCAATTAAACGAATGAATGAATGTACACTGTATTGTGCAGCATAAAGCCAAGTGCAGAAGAATATTAAAGAGAAGCTTAGGCAAACGTTTAATGACTTACATTCCCAAAACCCTGAGTGTTGCAGAGGAAACAAAACATAAAACACCAACAAGTTATACAAAGCATAAAGCTCAAGTTTCTAATGCTCAAAATTCTGAACCGTGCATGTCAACTGTATTAAACACAGACAAAGTATTGGCCTTTCCAATCCCCATTCCCCAGCATCCAAAAACCTACAGTAAGGTACTTAGCAATATCATGCAACATACGCAGTGATTCTGAAATCTAGGCAATTGCGGATATCCTCAACTTTGGATATCCGTTGATATGCAAAATTCTGAATATATGCCAATATAAAATATGTATATTTACAAAAAATTCAAGTCCTCACATGTTGCTAAAAAATTTTTTACCACATTTCAGAAACAGGGCATCACACATAATAGCTATGAATCCTGGTAGGTGCTGCTCTCCAGAAATGATGGAAATTGTCAATTCTTAGATCTATGTCTGTGTATTCCTTTAATAAAGATATTCGTAGAAAACATGTAGATATACAAGATACATGCAGAAAACAATATTTATTCACTCAATTTGGTTAAAAATTGTAACTTCATGAGAAACTTATCAGTATTATCATTATCCAGAGATCAATTAAGTGCTATGCTAAAATGAGTGAAATAACAATGAATTTGGATTTGTCCAATGTCTCGAGACTCTTTACACAAGAGTCAACGAGTTATACTGCAACTTGGAAGATGCTTAGAAGTGTATTGTCAATGCAAGAATGAAACAATAAAACAAAAGATCATCATAATTATTTACCTGTTTAATTATTGCTATTATTCCATGTATCATTGCCATTTATCTCAATTAAGAAATAATATATAGAAAATATAAATTATTATAACCAACTTGAAAGCTGAATTAATTTCCTGCATTAAATTACTAACCTGAATATCATTGATTATAACTCATAGTGCCCAACATAAGTCCAAAAACTAACTAATCATTACTAAGTATTTTTATTAACCTGTCTCTTTCATCAGATTAGAATGGGAGCAAATAAATGACAGTGTTGAGATAAGAACAGTACATCAGGACAGGTGGGGCTTAAAAATGCAGAAGCCTCCTTGTAATCGACGCAGCACATTAGAACTCATGTTTTGAATGCCAAAGTATACAGGAAATACCCAGACCCAGCATCAGTTCAGCAACAATTAACTGTGCCTCCAATTATGCATCACAACTGCAACAAATGAGGATCTGTGAACATCTATCTCATATAACAATAATAATAATTATGACAATTTAAATGGCACCGTAACACAGCCATGCCGCTACAAGGGCGCCTTACAAAGCAGCATATATATATGCTTTGCAATGTGGCCAACTGGTTCAACCTTCTGTCTGGTTTAACCCTCTGACAAACCTTCTTCTCAGACAGCTGCAAACTAACACTATGTTCTGTCAACATATAAAGATTCTCAACACCCAGATTATGCCATTCCTACAATCTCCCAGTAGTCCACACAGGCACAGCGAAGTTCTATAAGCAGAAGAGCGTTAAAAGGACATTATTCATAGACTACCGTACTCACTTGTGTCTTCTTCGGCTGTGAAAACGTAGATGACAAAGCAGGCTGTGCAGAAACTGAGCATCTACATGAAAACAAAATGTACTGCATCAATGCGATGACTTAAGACTTCATACAGTGTTAACAACTCATGGACTATTTATGAAATACATACTGAAATTCAGTAGCATATGACTTTCTTGCAATTTTAAAAATCTTTGAGTATTGAGTGATGGGTTTTTTAGTGAGGGTTCAACCAAAGTCGATTGGAAGACATCATGCTTGCACTTCTGCCTCAGTGTCCTGCACAACCAACGCACCCACAAGTGCTTAAGATGGGCAGCAAGCTCTGCACTGCTGAACATCGTCTCCAAAACACTGGCCATCTCTAGTCAGGTCACGACCAAAAAGTTGGTCTTCATGGACTCATTTCAAAGGTTTTTTCGACTTCCCTTTTGGCTGTTGATTGAACCACCCTGGAATGCGACATGCACATTTAATAGGACTTAGTAGTAACCATCAAATGCTGCCTTGAGCGTTATTACAGCAGCACTGCAGAAGTTCTAAGAATAATATTATCATTTCAAATCTCATTCACGTACCGTCAAAAGACACTGAATGCCAGCGTGAATTACTTCAACGTAATAATACTGAAGTAGGCAACCGCTGGTGAACAACGACAATACGTCCGTTGATGTGCTGATGTTCTGACAACCAATGCCACTGATTGTCCACCAACTCTTGTTGCCTGTTCCGATATTTAGAATTGGCAGGTCCTAAGAACAAGATGAAACGTCAAAACAAGCACAAATAAATAAATCTACTGAATGGCAAATGCAAATTAAAATACTCATCTTCTGAAAGGAAATCAACCAATTATATCAATTGAAAGACCAAAAACATCAATTCAACTAACCATAAATTACAAACAAATCTTGAAACTTATGCAAAAGGGTTGTGTAAATTCCCCAGCATCAATTGACACTCACTTCTAAGCATATCTGCATTAGACTCACGTTTTTCAAATTGCTTTTCCAACCAGTAGTTGATGTTCAGTTTTAGTAGACTAATCTTCTGGAAATATATGAGGCCCCTTAGACTGGTGTCACAATGCCCATGCAATGGAATAACGCAAACTGTATTAAGATAATGACAGCTCAAATTGACAGAGAAGTGAGAGTCAATCAGCTCAATCAATCAATCAATCACATAAATTTATATAGCGCCCCTTCAAGATCTCTACTCAGAGGCGCTCCCAACCCAGGCCTGGTCAAAGAGAAAGGTCTTGAGAAGACGGTAGAAAGAGCCAGCAGAGTCACGGGGAAGCGAACGGAGAGCCACAGGGAGGTCATTCCAGATAGCTGGACCCACCACGGAAAATGCTCTTCGCTGCATAGTAGCGGTACGACAAAAAGGGACAAGATAGTCACCGCGGGCAGCTGACCGCAGCGAACGACGGCCCAGAGAAACCGAGACTGGAGTAAAAAGCTCACATAGGTAAGATGGAGCTTGAGACAGAATGCAGCGCCAAGCTATAGACGAAACTCTATAAGCAATGCGTTGCTGCAGTGGGAGCCAGTGGAGGTCGTCCCTCATGAAGGCAGAAACATGAGCAAACCGGGAGATGCCACCAACCAAGCGTGCTGCAGATCGAAGGACCAGCTGCACATATAAAAAAATACAAAGTAGTCTAAAACACTAAACAGAGTTGACTTTAGTTAAGCAAACTTAATAACCTTAACTAAGCAGCGACAATATAGCATTCGAGACTCACACGTTTCGTAGAAGAGTGCACGCAGGTTTCTTAATCAGCTTCAGGTTTGGTAGATGACATGTGCTAAGGCCAAAAAAAAATAATGCTGTGTTTCCGGTAACAGAGCTCTAAAAAATTGGGTAGGTAGGTCGGAAAATATTTTTATTTTGGTAAAATATTTTTATACAGTGACTGTCCGAAAAATTATACCCACTACTCTTTTTTGCATAAAGGTACACGCTGCAACAAAGTACGTGTTCTAAGCAAGTATAAACTGCCTATTTCCCGACTGTCTGCACCTAAAACTGCCCTAGAAAACAATTATATTAATTTCATTTTGACATCTTTTCTGGTAAGATAAAGTGGGAAGGGAAGAGGAAGATGAGTGCGAACAGAACATCACTGCTAGGGGTCGTTCCAGATTGGCCGAGCCAGTGACTAGTTACATCTAGAGGTTGCTAGATTTATTTACCCTAGTCACCGTTAGAGGTGGCTCAAGTGAGAATGATAAGGCTAGAGGTTTCTCAAGACTGGCAGCCAGGAAGTAGTTAGTCAGGAGTGAAACTCTAATGCAGTGTCCACGCTGTAGTCGGGAGCACTTCTGAGTAGATAGCTTGAAGAGGCGCTATAGAAATTGAGAGATCAATAAAATGAAACATTCTATTCACTTCAAAAATGTTCTTTTTGGCCATGCTGGAGTCGGGAGCCCCTCTGAGTAGTTAACTTGAAACGGTGCTATATAAATACTTGAATGAATGAATGTTAAATTCTTCACCAAAGGGTGCTCGAAATAAAAGGGAACTGCTCAGTGAGCGGAAGAGAGCAGAGTTAGTAGAAGAGAGCACTCTGAGCACAAAAAGGCACAGTAAACACAAGAGCACAGTGAGCAAAAGAGAGCAGAAAGAGGCAGAGAGCAAAGGAGGGCATAGTGATCACAAGAGAGCCTAGTCCGCTTAGGAATAAAGTGAGCAAAAATGGACTGTCTTAGGACGGAAAAACAGCAAGTTAAACTATAAACTTGCTGCAGGCTGTGTATAGCCATCATGTGCTACAGGCTAGATGGCCCTGTACTCAATGCCTGCAAAGAGCTACTGTGAGAAAACCCTCCTTTCAGATCTATTACTCTTCCCCCCCCATCCACCCCACATGCGCCTGCTTTGTCAAACTGACCGTGGGAAACTATTGATTGCTCTAATTAACAGATCATTATATACCTTGAAAGACGACTGCTTACGATCGTCGCCTGGCTTAGTGAAGGCTATACCGGTAATTATGATGTTCCAACTGTACATCTCATATACGGGAGGCAATGTCAGTGTAAATAAAAAAAATTCCACAAAAATTTTCCGAGTTGCGGCAATAAAAGTGAGTTTTTTGGCCTAAGATCCAACTCTATACTGAAGACAATGTCAGCGTATTATGTCAAAAAAAAAGTTTAAAAAATTTTTTTTTTACTAAAATATTTTTTTTTCATAAAATTTTTTTAAAATAAAAATATTTTACAAAATTATTTGAGTCGCGGCAATAAAAGAGGGTCGGTCGGGTTACCGGAAACACAACATTATTTTTTTTTTGCCTAACAGGGATGTAATTGTACACTGATGGTCCTGTTTGATTGAACTAACACTAGCTCAATTAATGACTTAACTCATATGCAAATGATTCATTTATCCGCCACTCAGAATAACTTAGAAAATGACTGACCCGGCTCAACATTCCAACTTCAAGGTAGAAGCAGATGACAAATGCATTCCAGATGAGCCAGATGATACACCAGACACAGTACTACAACAATAAACGTAATAAATGAAAAATAATCAATAAATTAAGCAAGAACCAATTTAACAAATTATGAATGTCTAAGATTATTTTATCCTGCTTTACTCATCATATATTGCCACCATTTAATATTGCCTTTACTTTACCTCACCTTATAAGACAAATGACAACATGCATTCTAGATGAGCTAATAATTTAATAAAGATATCAATTAATTAATGATTTATCCAATGAAATTATTAAGCGTGTAATCATAATTGCAATGGATATGCAAATATCTAACATTACTTTCCATTCGCACACACTGTAACACTTACCTTATATGTAGCATAACGTAACACAGTATCTATCTTTTAACAGCGTCTCACCTAACATTACATTACATTACCTCATTTCACTTAGCATAATCAATATTAACTTCACCTAACATCACCATGTATATAACCATCTAACATAATCAAACTCTGCTTTACCACAACTTATTGATCATTTGATTTTACTTAGCAAAATAAACAGAATCAGGCCGTTACCACAACTAGGATTCGGTGACGATACTGGCAGGCGCCAAACAGACCAATTATGACGAAGATGATGTTGAGAAAGTTTCCTATGATTGGCCCCCACATGTAGCCAAGGAACTCAAAGACCTGGCGCTCAGCTGTTGAAATCTACAAGAGAAGTATCAAATCGTAATCACACATTCATGTTGCTAAATATTTATTTATTTATTTCTTGCATAAGCTATATAGCGTCCGTCAAGCTCCTTACTCAGAGATGCTTCCAACCACAGTGTGGACACTGCATCGGAGTTTCACACCGAAGTACATGACCAATTGCGAGTGAAGGACTTGCTCAAGGTCCCTATGCAGCAGCTTCAGGTGAACTCAAACCTCGAACCCTCCAAGGCATCGAACCCACCACTAAACCACCATGCTCCATGCTTTAAAAGAAGCTAAGAAGTGTCAATGGCCTAGTCAAACAAAAGCAAGAGTGTACAAAATGGTTTTCCATCAGTAAATGGTCACTGGTCAGTTCTCTGATTATTTTGAATAATGCATAGCTCTCTCAAAAAGTTGTGATTAAATGAGCATATGCATGCATAATGCAATTTATATATACCGTAGTGTGTGTGGGTTTAGCATTTCAGCGACAAACTGCCTTGGTTTCTTAGTTGCTTTAGTACAATCTTTTTATTAGATCCTTAACGCATGAACCGTTGGTGTGTCAGAACTAGTTGCAGTCATAGGAATGATATACAGTCACTCTACTGAGACAGAGAATGTAGGATAACTTAGACACAAATGGAACAACACAATGAGCACCATGTACATGCTCAGTAAAATCATGTGGCAGGTTGCCAGAGAGTATATAGTTCTCTGATTATTTTAAATAATGCATAGCTCTCACAAAAAGTTGCTATTTAATGAACATATGCATGCATAATATAATACCACATAGCTGACAACCTGTTAGATCAGCTGACCACATACTGTCTCTGAGTGGCATTAGACAAGTTTGTTACAGAAGAACAACTTTGTCCTTCTAAACAACAGCCCTGTGGCCAAGCAAAAAGGGGATCCAAAGCAGGGCTTTTTTAAAAGTGCAGTTGTACAAAAAATGCGCAGTTGTAGAAACACCTATGTACAGTTAAAACTAGCAAAAACGGTTATTGTCCTTTGATTGGAAGTAATTTACCATGGATGATGGGAAAGGAAAGGAGTTGTGCAGTTCCAAAAATTCCTTAAAAACAGCCCTGATCCAAAGGCAATTCTCACCATGCGAGCTTAGAAGGCTAATGCAAGGAATACAGTGTGTGTAAATGGGTTTTGGGGCAGCGGGTGGCTTGGTCTATTTTGGCCTTCCTGATACAGAGCACTATATTCTTATGTTTATGGCCGAGCGCCTATCGAAACGGGCAGCCGTGAGTTCCATGATCAAAACTCCTTAAAAATCATTGAGAGCGTTTTTCAAGCGTTTATAAGGTCGGCTTTACACGTCTGCAACCATGGCTTTGATCCCCGGCAAAATTATGTGAAACCGACATAGACTGCATTGTCAAATCGCGTGTAACATGGGAGGCCGTGATCTGCTATATAAAATGCCCCTGAAATCTAATACAAAGACTCCTCAAATCTTATACGATCTTCATATAAAAGCAGCTACATACCACGTACATTCGAACATATATAGAAGCAAGCTACATGTAGGCGACGTACCAATTGCAGACAGCACAGGGCTATCAAGAAGCATCTCCCCGTACAGCAACTCATCGTGTTCTTATAATTATGTCGCTGAAAATAGGTTCCGAACTTTCAAACACTGGCCAAGACATTAACTAAAACCTTTAAAATAAAATGAAAGTTCCGCGAGACTCAAGAAAAACATAAACGGTTTTAGTTTTCACATTTTCAGTGACTTTAACACAGGATCATATTTATACATCCGGTTTCTTAGCACTAGTAATCTGAACAACTTTTGTTGCGCTTTGCTACCTAATAGTTTTAATTCAAGTAAGTAAGTATTCACTTTATTCCTTAGTTGCAGACTGCACTCTGAGTTACAAATGACATTTTGCATAAGCATGAATATTAAAAGGCAAGAATAGTTAGAATATAGCATACTAATAAGAAACTTCTTCTGTGAAGTTAAGTTAGTTAAGTTACCGAACCCACTGCTGTAAAGCCGATCTGCGTGTCGTGCTACAGTGGGCCGTATTTAGACATAGACATGACATATTTTTATTGTTCCCAACAATTCAAATGTACTTGTATGTTTAACAAAGTATAGACATAATTCACAATAAGAAAATACTCAAAGTGAATAGGTATTATAAGAGTGAGGGAGCAAATAGGCACACCAAAAGGGACAAGTCCCGCTAAGCAGGGGCCTAATTAACAAAGTGAAGTGAGAAAGTGAAAGCTGAAGGGAGTATTGGAATGCAGAGATATTACTTAACTAGGGAAAGAAAAAAATTATTATTATCAAAAAAACAAAACTAATGTAGTAAACACTACATGAAAAATTCAGAGAAAAAACAAAATAAAAGCAATCAAACTATCAAATAAATCAGCATTAGCATGGGTAACCCCTCATGCTATTAACAGAAAACATTACATAATGTATACACACATAACAGGTGTTTAAAGTGAGTTAAGTTAGTAGCCTTACGAATGTGAATCGGAATTTTATTCCATATGACAGGGCCTTGGAATTTAATGGAAAATTTCCGAACATTTGTTTTTGCAAAAATAATAGGCCTACTGAAGTCTCTATTACCTCTAGTTATACCCCGCAGTCGATCGAGTCGTGGGCTACGATCGACTTGGCTCGCGCGACGATCGACTCGATCGACTTTGTCGACTCGCCGACCTCTCGACGACTCGATCGACTCGGCTCGGCCGACGATCGACTCGATCGACTTCGTCGACTCGCCGACCTCTCGACGACTCGATCGACTTGGCTCGACCAACGATCGACTCAATCGACTTCGCGTCGACTTGGCCTAGTTTTGTCTCTTGCTCACCTCTGCTGTTATGTGATCTCAAAATGAAATTGTACGATAGTAGATCTGTGTCATAATCTGTGTGACGTAACAATAAGCCTAATTTCGTATTCTTAGTGAATTTATAGTAGATTTGCACTGCAATTAATCGTAGTGACGTCACATTAGGCCTCGTTTTAGATTCTGTAAATGAACTTCAATAATTATTACGGTAGATCTGTGTAATAATCGAAGTGACGTCACAATGGACCTAGTTTATACTCTCAAAATGTACTTCTATAATAGTAGATCTGTATCATAATCGAAGTTAGTCGCAATTCTCAAACCTCTTTAATAGTAGGTCTGTGTCATGATCGAAGTGACGTCAAAATGGGCCCAGTTTTTATATTCTCATACCAGACGTATAATAGGCCTAATAGATTTGTTTCATAATCAGAGCGATGTTGCGTTTAAACAAGCCCCAGTTTTGTATTATAAAAATGAAATAATATGAGAGCAGATCTGTATCATAAACGAAATGACGCCACAATAGACCTAATTTCATTTTCTCAGTGAACTTATTTAATAGTGTGATTGTATGATAATCGAAGTGCCGTCATAGAAGGCCCGTTTTATATTCGCAAAGAGTACATAATATACTGGTTGATCTGTTTAATAATAGAAGTTACGTCACAATAGGTCTTGTTTATAGGCCTATTCTCTAAATGCACTTCTATAATGGTGCATTTTGTATCATAATCGAAGTGACGTACGTCACAATAGGCCTAGTTATTTAATTCTCGAAGTGAACTTGTAATATAATAGTAAAATTGTATCATAATCAGAGTAACGTTACAATAAGCAAAGGCCTAGTTTTGTATTATCAATATAAATGAAATTATATGATAGTAGATCTGTATCCTGATCGAAGTGACGTCACAATAAGTCTAAGTTCGTTTCTCAGTGACCTTAATTAATTGCAGAATTGTATCATAATCGAAGTGACGTCATAAAAGGGCCCGTATTATATTCTTAAAATTAACATCTACATATATAATTATATGCAGGCCCATTATAGTATATCTGTATCATACTCATTCAGGAGCGGATCCAATGGAGGCAATCCGGCCATGTCCCCACTCCATTAAGAGATTTGCAAAGAAGTACCCCTCCCCATCAGGTTTCAGGAAGCTGTAAATCAACGCAACGGGAACAGGAAGATGAGAAAGTAGCACATGACTGAAAAAGTAATCAGATTTTAAATAACCTGAGTTGCCACGGGTTTTTAGAAGCTTTTTAAGCGAAGGACAAAAAAATTTCGGCCGAATTTTGTCGGCTCCAGACCCAAGGTTTTGGCTTCCCTTCCAACATTTCTGTATCCGTCCCTGTACTCGTTCAATTCAAATTGAAAACGTGCGTCTATAGCAGGGGTCTCAAACACGCGGCCCGCGGGCCGCATGCGGCCCGCGGACCCGATTAATGCGGCCCGCGATGGCCATCTGGTATTTTATTTTTTTTTAAAGAGGAAAACCTGAAAAATCGAATCTGCAATTCTTTTTGTGATGTGAACCAAGATTCAAATTGTTTTCTACTTCTTTTGCTGTGGACATTGAATCTGCAACAGCAGATAATTAGGTTACAGAGAATGATGCAGTTAGTGACCGTCAATCAGAAGTAGCCCTTACACTATTCAACGAAGTACTGTTGTTATTCCGGTATTCTACACATTTCTACAACACAAAAAATCTGCACATGGCTCCAGGATGCATGATGGCAATGTTTAACAGAAGGTCCACCTACAATTATGTGAACAGCTTTTTCATCTCAAAGATGGACACGCCGAGATAACCATTTTCGAAGCCGTAGGCGCACTCCGATTGGTCGCATCTCAGAAGATAAGCTTAACATCCATTGATGCTCTCGTAGCTGGGAAACGTTGTCAGATGAGTAGCGGTATAGCCTACCCACACTTGAGCATTAGAACTACTTCTGGGAATACTCACTGCAACCCTTAGCGCTTAAAGCTGCTACATGCTTAGTTTTAGGTATACGCCTATTTCTAAAATAATGTTCTATTGGTGCACTTTATATCAATGTGACTCTGAATTATATTTTCTATGTAGTACCATGTAGTAACACAGAAAATATAATAGGCCTACTACGTAAATTCTACATGATAATATCATCGTTATACGGTATTAGGCCTACATGCTTTCATGATAGTTTCTCGTGCGTGATATATTTTCATGTTGCGGCCCGCGAGCCTTGTAAATTTTCAAATGTGGCCCACATGATGACTTGAGTTTGAGACCCCTGGTCTATAGTCAACTTTCACATTTCCACTAACACGAAATCGCCAATACTGCCAAAAGCTTCATTTGCGGTACTTGTATGCAAAAACTGAATTACCTCATTAAGCTTATATCATCTAGGTCACTTTGGGTCTTCAAGAAATAGTAGAATAAGTAAAATATTTACTAAGTAAAATATTTCTAAGTCGAGTCGAGTAGATGAAACAACGATCGACTCGACTTGCAAGTCGACGATTTTTCGATCGACTCGACTTGGCAAGACTCACGATCGACTCGATTTGCGAGTCGATCGAGTCGACGATTTTTCGATCGACTCGACTTGGCAAGACTCACGATCGACTCGACTTGCAAGTCGATCGAGTCGACGATTTTTCGATCGACTCGACTTGGCCGAGTTATGATCGACTCGATCGATCAACTCGATCGACTGCGGGGTATACCTCTAGTGAGTCCAGGATGCAATGCAGGAGAGAAGTAGGAAGCAAAGGAAGAAGGGAGGAGGTTATTGATGTATTGATACATAAATTGAGATGTCTGTTCAAATCTAATCTGCTTAATATTTAGGAGTTTATGCTCAGCAAATAAGGGACCAGTATAACAGTTAACAGTGGATTTAGTGATAACTCGTATGGCTTTTTTTGCAAGGTCCTTAAAACATGGAGATGGGTATCATAGGTAGAAGTCCAAATTAAATTAGAGTAAGTAAGGTATGCAGGGCCGGCCTTACCTATAGGCAAAGTAGGCAGTTGCCTAGGGCGCCGCAGTCTTTGGGGGGCGCCGCGGCACCGGCGAATTTATTTTTTTACACTATAATTCTTTTAAACTTAAAACTTTTGCTAATGGAAAGAATTTAAAATAATTATGGATTCTTTGCACCTGTTCACTGTTCAGGCAGGCCTAATTCAATTTCAAGGACTGTATAAATTTTAAATCGACAAATAAAATTCGATTTTTAACGACATTCCGTAGGCTATACTCTTTGCTTTAGGAGACAGGTTAAAATACGCGACGCTCAATTTCGAGAGTGAAGATGTTGAAAGAAATGAAATGGGAGTGGGTCTTGCTGAGTATTAAGATGAGATTACAACATTACAGCCTGCCCTTTATTCATATTGAAATAAAATAGTCTAGTAGGGACGACGATGAAGAAAGGGCAGTATAGCTGAGACAGTGCCGACCTAAGGAATAGGCAAAGCAGGCAGTTGCATGGGTCGCCAATGCAAGTTCTAGAGGGCGCCATTTCCACAAAGAGGGCGCCATTTCCACAAGAGTGTATTTTAATATGTTTAAACTTATACCATTCTTCGCAAAATTTAATATTATATCCAGCTTTCAGTGCACTAATAAAAAAATATAATGATATACTCAGTTGAGCGTATAGGCCTACAAGACCGAAGCTAGGGGAATGTTTTGGGTGTTTGAACACCGCCCTCTCCCCTAAATGAAATAATGTAAAAATTAAATAATTATGCATTTGCTAGCACTTGACAGTGTGTAATGTAATTTTGAGCAGAAAATAGTCGAAAATCGCGGAAAATAGCTTTTTTTGGACGTCAGAAAATTCGACGACTAACAAAAGTCGTCAGAAAATTTCGACCCAAAAAGTGGCCCCAGCGTGTACGTACCTCAAAATTCACGGTCAAGAAAACGTCCACGGAAATAAAATCCTAATGTAGGCCTATGCCTGAGGCGCCAAATGTATGCCTTGCCTAGGGCGCCACTTGGGCTAAGGCCGGCCCTGAAGGTATGGATAGACTAGGGTGAAATATAGATTGATAAGCACATGAGAGGGAAGCAAGTAAGAGACTCTCTTAATATTGCCTATGTTTTTTGAATTTTTTTTACTTTCATATAACATGTAGGCCTACTTGTGATCGTTCTGCGGTGTGTCAGATTGAGTTATTAAAAAGAAAATATTATTATTATTAAGTAACAAAGATCATTAACATTTTGGTCCCTTCTTGTCCAGACTTGGGACTAGCACTGCCAAAGTGCAAGTAGTGGCGGAGTTAACTGTTGTTGCGCCTTGTAAGTGGCTAGCTCTTTATTTATACTGTGCTGTTGCTAATAAAAGGCATATGTAATCATGCACATTTTAATTATTTATTGCTCCACATAATTATGATATAGGCTAATAGGCTGTAGCCTATTCTGCGTGTAGGCTATAACGTAATATTAGGCCTATGGCAAGGAATTTATATGATGGTGAGCCGTTGATAATTGCATAATTCATCAGATTATGTACATTAATAATTATGTTATGCTTTATAAGCACTTGTTCTTTTCTTCACCAGGTCATCCTCGCAGTATTAGGCCCATACTTGTTCTTTAATTGTTCTGATTCATGCTTTAATCAAAGATTAACCCTCAGGCTACCAAGCTTTTTGTGACACAGAGTACCAGAGGGGTGGTTACCACCCACTTAGTAGTCTTTGGGTTTGGCTTGAGATATCATAACTTGCAATACACCTATGGATAGAACATTCGTTTCTGCGCAAAATGGCCGGTATTTTTAGGTTTAAAATATATGAATGTACCTCAAATTGCAACATTTTTTACATGGGGACCCTTCGATTCCACAAACGTACGTGTTCTTATGCATGGACAAAATATTTAAGAAATATTAGATTCTGCATGTTTTGAACATGTGCGTTTATAATTATGTAACATGTATGCGTGTGTGCTAAGCGTGGTTCAGAACCCGGGCTCGCATCTTCGATGGGCTGTAACAAACTTATGCATGGGGGACTGGTGAGTTGTCAGATGGATGGTAATCACAGCAACCGGACCTTAATGCGTCCCTGTCTGTGACATTTACTTAGTAGGTCTATAGCGGCTACGCCTTGAGTGGATTGGCTCTTTTAGTCATGGGCGTACTCCCCTTTCAACGTCAAGGCCGTAGCCCGGAAGCCCAGGATTTTGTTTAGGGAGGGGTACTCAGATGAAATAATTATTCAAAACATGATCAGCAGTTTCTGCATCATCATCATCATCGTCATCGTCATCGTCGTCGTCGCCGTCGCCGTCGTCGTCGTCGTCGACGTCACCGTCATCGTCATCGTCATCGTCATCGTCATCGTCATCGTCATCGTCATCGTCATCGTCATCGTCATCGTCATCGTCATCATCATCATCATCATCATCATCATCATCATCATCATCATCATCATCATCATCATCATCATCAGACCGTCGTCGTGATCTACTGTGTCGTACAATTTCACATAGAAATCAGAGTTTCACAACTAAATCCCCTTAGTTCTTACATCGATCGTGCGTTAGTAAATGAAGTAGGCCTACGCCATTTTTGCATTATTTCATTTGCGAGGGGATGGGGGTTTCGAACAATTACAGCCTTGTACTGAAATATATGTATTCCTACAAGCAAAGCAGGCCTACACACTACAATGTTAACATGGATGAATTTAATGAAGACCTGTTATGTCAATAAAGTTATAATCCGAGAATATTCTCTTATAGAGCGTTCTGTTGATTAATCTGTTAGAGCGTGTATAGAAAAAGGTTCTTGGACTTAGAGAGCTATGTATTTCCGGTTGAGATGGTTCTTTCCACATCCCGCAAACGGCCTCGATCGATACGGAAGCATATAGCCATGACTGAGAGCAGCCATTTCATTCTGGAACATGAGCTTCTTTTCCTTTTATGTCTCGTATTGTCAGGCCGGAAGCACTTCTGATGAGTTTCCGAATAGGCGCTATATGAACACGTGCTCATAAATTTCATATTGTGCTAGACAATCGACAGGAGAGACAGACATACATATACACACACAACACAGAAAGATAAACCAATACAAGGACACCATGGGCGGAGTTTACCAGGGACTAGGGGGCCAAGCCCCCCAAAAGCCCCATAGTCATGTTTTTTACCGTGTAAATGGTCTATTTTCCCGGGCTTAGCCCCCCCCCCAAGCACTTCCAACTAACGACTAAAAAAGGTCAAGTTTTTCGGCCGGGAAATACATAGTAATTTTCATGAGATTTGAACTTGACGACTAAAAAAGGTCATCAACTTTTTCCGGCCGAAACGAAATTTTTTTTTCGCGCCGCGCATTCTGGAACAAGCTTTTAGCCTCCCCCCCCCCAAAAAAAACCGAACCAAACTCCGCCCACGAAGGACACAGATTGTCACAGAGACAGATAAGCGAATAAACCATCGGAAGGGCGGGACTGGCAACGCACAGAAAAACAGACGCACAAACGCAGACAGTTAGACAGACAAGCAGATACATGAACATAATATGTGCATGTATGTATGCAGGGGCGGATACAGAAATTTTCGAAGGGGAAGCCAATTTTTTACCTTGGGTTGCGAAAAGTTTCGCTGATATTTGGCCGAAAAATCTGATGAATTTTTTACTTTTTAGTCATCTGGTCAAAATGTCTTCAAAATATACCAAATTTCTCTGCCAAAATAGCTGACGACCTTTTTTGTCATTTAATCATTTCGTCGATGAAATCTCTTCAAAATGTACCATTTTCCCAAGCCATTGCTGAATCATTAGTTTTTGCCGAATCCTATACTTTTCCCGCTGCATTGATCGAAAGCTTGTTGAAACCTGATGGGGGGGGGGGGGAAGCACGTCCCATACAAATTTCTGATGGGGGGTGGGGGCATGGCCGAATTGGCTCCCTGGATCCGTCCCTGTATGTACACATATATATGCATTTGTAATTCTGTGTTGTGTGAACTTGTGTCTGCGTCGGTCCGTTGAACACTCAAACATTGCCTACATGTATACATACATACATACAAAAGTAAAAAAAAGCAAAGTCCATCCAGTTCCATATGGAACACAGGAAGGCGCTCATCTCCTTTTCCATGGCCTTGAGCCGACAATGGACGAATCCCAAGGTCCTGGACACGGGACCAGTGTATCGCATACATACAACACACATAATATTGTATATACATTTGACATACACACATTGCACATGCATGCATGCATGCATACATGCATACATTCCATACATATACATACATGCATGCATGCATGCATATACATACATACATACATACATACATACATACATACATAAATACATACATACATACATACATACATACATACATACATACATACATACATACGTACGTACGTACGTACATACATACATACATACGTATTTACATACATAGATACATACATACATACATACATACATACATACATACATACATACATACATACATACATACATACATACATACATACGTACGTACGTACATACGTACATACGTACATACATACATACATACACACGTACTTACATACATACATACATACATACATACATACATACATACATACATACATACATACATACATACATACATACATACATACATACATACATACATACATACATACATACATACATACATACATACATACATACATACATACATACATACATACATACATACATACATACATACATGCATACACAAATACATACCTACATGCATACTTAGGCAACATACATGCATGCCTACATATATACAATACATACACATGCCTGCAAACGCAATACAGACAGATACGGGGAGACACATTGTCACAGGCAGGCATAGACAGGCATAGACAGACGGGTGGATGGATAGATGTATGTACATGTATGTATGGATGGATGGATGGATGGATGGATGGATGGATGGATGGATGGATGGATGGATGGATGGATGGATGCATGCATGAATGGATGGATGGATGGATGGATGGATGGATGGATGGATGGATGGATGGATGGATGGATGGATGGATGGATGGACGGACGGATGTTCTGCACGCGGTCCCATCTGCTGCTTATCATCCGTGTATACGTCACGTGCTCTGTCGACATTCTTCCGCCTCGTATGCATTCAGCGTTGCAAGTAAGAAAGCATAGAATGCAATCATTATCAATCACCGACGCAAGACAGATATACGTATACCATGGTACGCCATCCATTCTCAACCAACCTCACGCTCCTGCCTATCCATCTTATACGATGCAGCCGCAGCTCATAGTTTAGTCAGAAAATCCTCCGCCGCAAAAACCTAGATTTCGACTAAAAAACCTGGAAAAACCCAGATAAAGCCGAAAAACCTAAATCTAGGTGGGAAAAGTTATGAGTGGCATCCCTCGTACCCGGTAAGTAAAACTTTAAAAACATGGTCACTATCTTTAAATCATAGCAAGGCCGTAGCCAGAATTTTTTGCAGGTGCTTGCTCAACCGTGAACAAATCCACAAGCAACTGCATCAACCAGTGGCGGCGCCAAGATTTCAGTTTGGGGGGGGGGCTAAATTCACGGGTGAAAATGTTCCATTTTTTGCAGGTGTTTGCTCAACCGTGAACAAATCCACAAGCAACTGCACCAACCAGTGGCGGCGCCAGGATTTCAGTTGGGAGGGGGGGCTGAATTCGTGGGTGAAAATTTTCCATTTTCTGCCGTCCTTTTTTTAGTCATCGGCCAAAATCTCACGAAAAATGTCCATTTTTGCCGTCAAAATTTCTGACGACCTTTTTTAGTCGTTTGGTCAAAATCTTCTGCCTTACGCTTCATTTTTTTGGTGGGCTAATGGAGGTGAATCGCCCAAATATTTCATTTTTACATGGAAAAAAAGGATGACCTTTTTTAGGGGGCTTAGCTCCCCTTAGTCCCCCCTAGCGCCGCTACTGGCATCAACTGACTAATGGGCTGGAAGAAGAAACGTCGTGACTCTTGAGCGGGTTCTTGGCGGCCAATACATCAAACACTGTAGTTCTTACATGAAGTGCTAGCAAAATATACATTATTTCATTTTTATAATTTTTTCATTTCGGGTCTTGTTCGAGCACACAAAACACTCCTATAGCTACGGGCTTGAGTCATAGTGCATGCTGCCAAGTAAGAACAATTGCGACAGGATGTCACAATGACAGATACGAGCCTCAGTAATGTAATAGGCATATGATGAGTAGGCTTGTGGAAACCATGATGGTAGAAATAAATGTTTTATGTGCAAGAAATTATTTTTATGGTTAGCGTATAAGGACTGTCCAATGACAGACTTGGGAGGGGGCGCTCAGAAATTTGGTTTTAGATTTCTACGCCTCCTGTATACAGTGAACTCAACTGCAATGGGTGCATCGACCGTACACTGTCGGTGGGATGATAAGACGTCGAGGGAGAGGACTGACCACCCGTCTTTAAATGCCTAGGTCAAGGAAATGAAGACGCTAACATGGCTGCTGCTTCTCATGTTAGAGCAAAGGACAATAATTCTTCCTCTACCTTCTATTACATGAATATTTTGTTTTTATTAGCAAGAATAATTTAAAAACCAGTTTCACTCAGATATGACACGTGCCGAATGGAATCACAAAATTTAAAGCTCGACCAGAAAGAAATCCTTTGCCAATTCGAAGCTCTCCGGCCCCTATTTGAGCTATATATGAAGATCTAGACTGAGAATTTCTGTCGTTGCATGGTTCTCTCAATCATTCATACATAATTTTTTTCAAAATTACAATAATAGGACTAAGCACAAATATGTTGTATGCACCGTATAACATGTGAGTCTAATAACATGTTGTGAAAGCAAGAAATTACAATGCTCTTATATATTACAGCGTTAAAAATCATTGATAATCAAAGAAAGATGGACTCAAAGTTCCTGAAATAAAAGACAATTTATCATTCTGGACTTTTTCGCGTACCCCCTACCGGCGCCTGGCGTACCCCCAGGGGTACGCGTACCACAGTTTGAGAACCTCTGGAACTCTATAGTCTACCATAATCCACACTAATCTGTCTGTTATTTGTCAGCGACGCTGCAGTGCGTAGTCCAATCTGTCAGTGTATTTATATAACTGTAGCTCGATCTCTTTTATGCAGCCTACATCATCGCACGAAGTGGTGTGTACACACGCAAGTAAGTAAGCAAGTGTGTAAATTGACATGCTTCCAATAATCATTGTGCTTGCATTTATTAGGCTGACGCGTATCTGGAACCCGTTGACCTGGAAGCCATGCGAGTAGGCTTCGTGATTTCCCAACGGACCGAAACTACAACACGCTGATGCAGAGCAGGGAACCATCCATTTGAGACAGCCACCCGTCGAAATTGTATACTGCCCGAAACACTGTTGTTTCTGAACAAATAAACGGATGTAGACCTATCGTCTAATATCTCGCAACGGGGGGGGGGGGAGTTCCGGGGAAAACGGAACGGAGTTTCGAAGCTCTATACAAACTTTTCAACGGTACAGTTGTTAAGCGAAATAGATGGAAATCGAATATAATAGCCTCTCTAAATTTTATGGCTTTTAAAGGAATTTTTAGAACTGCACAACGCCTTCTTTAACTTCCCATCCTCCATGGTAGATTACTCCCAATCCGACGACAATGACCTTTTTCATATTTACTATTTTCAGCTGCCCATAAGAGCTTCTACAACTGCACAAATCCATTTGGTGCTGCACATTTTGTGTAGAACTTGCCCGCTAAAAAACCTGCTCTCCAACGCGATGTTCGGTCAATTCTGCTCACTGGTTCGACAAAGCGTCCGTTTAGGAAAAATCCTCCTTGCTTCTAGTTGCTGAAAGTTTCTTTAGATCTTTCGCGAGATGGAGACTGCATTATGTCACGATTTATACATGACACAGTACTAAAAGGAATGTGGTCATATGCTCGCTCCTGAAGCGGTTGCTAATCGGAGTGTTAAACTTAAGCTTAAAGTTTGTACACTTTAATTTTATATGTAACTCAAACGAATTACGCATTGCTGCCAGTAAAACCTCTTGCCGTTCTCTCATCTAGTTTGACCTCCTGCTGAATGGCACGAGGACACAATTGTCAATGGAAAGTCATAAGTATAATATAGGCCTACATGGGGATACACAATCGCAGAGCCGAGAGCCCTAGACTGAGGCATCAGGTTGACGTTATACTTCGACCTCACTCAGGTTGCTCTCACCGTCCACTTCGTTCATACAGTATACGTACAGCCGTACTTTCGTTCCCCGTTGGCTATTATAGAATTGTGTTTGGCTCAGAGTCGACCATTCGCCTCAATTGAACCTTCCCTTGATGTGCACTTTCTCCTTCTCTTCGCTCTACAATTATTATGCCTGTTATAGTCTCTCTCTTCATCAGTGGCGTAGCAATAGGGCGTGCAACCTGTGCAGTGCACGAGGGCCCCGGCTGTCAGGGGCCCCCCGGGGTCAGAGACAATTTTTTACTTTAAGGATATTCAGAATGTATTCAAATCTACATCTACAGGGTTTCAGCCGGAATGTCCCTGATTAGGCTACCTTATTACAAATATCTTTACTCTTTGCAGTCTTTGGCCGGAAGTAGTTGTACTGACGTATAAACATAATTTTGTCATGGTTAACGCAGACGCGTTTAAAATTTATTATCTTTGTAGTAAAATGTGAAATTTATAAAAGATAACTGCATAGCCTACTTACTTGGAAATTGTATATTTTTAAGACTCTCGTACGGCACTCTTTCTCTCCCCCAAGTTATATGCCTAAGTCTTATTTAAGTGGCGCTGCTAAGCGACAGGCACGAGAAGAACGGGTAAAGAAGACCGCCAAAATGCAAAAATTTCCGCATTTGTGATGCATAAGGAGAGCGAGTTTGCACCGATGACTACATCAGACATGGGGCAGAATCGAATTCCGGTTTGATCACTGCAGAGATGGTGGTTGACATGGATATTGACACTGAGCCGAGTACGGCGAGTAGGCCTCGAACTTCAGAGGCTACGGTAGCAGTTACATGACCAATGGATTCAGGCTTGACACCTCAAAGTGGTGGATATTTTTGCACAAGAGAAGGCGCGCAAACGAGCATTTTAGCATTTCGGATTTAGACCGTATGTAGTAGGTTAGCCGTAGACTTGATTGAGTCATTTCACAATTGCCAAATTCGTTACATTTTTCCGCTCTTTTAATCAACAAACCCAACAGCTTGGACAATTTAAGTAGGACCTATAATGGGTGACTGATGATTAATACTTCAGGATATGAAGCAATTTTGTGATTACTTTTGTATGGTAGGCCTATTCTACATTGTAGTTGTTTTCTCTGCTGATATGGAGACGAATATGTTTCATTAGATAAATTTGCTAAAATAAAAAAAATTTGGCTAGTTTGTTTTCATTTAACTTTGGTGTTAAATATAGGCCTGCAAATTTCGTAAAGGAACCAGGCGTTTTGCACAGCTTTATTGTTTGAAATCGAAAGAGGTTTCAAGCATTTAAGGGCCCACCACCTAAGCTCTGCACAGGGACCCCCAAGACCTTGCTACGCCACTGCTCTTCATTCATTTCTCTGCTCAAAACTCGTTTCCTCTGGCGGGGCCTGGCGCATACTATAGATGCGCTTTACAAATGCAATACAATACTGTACAGTGTAAACCAAAGCATGCCCATCAACCAATGATCCATGCACTCCTCAGAGTTCTGATTGCGTTGTTTGACTAATCGAAGAATGACGAATGAATCTCTGACGAATGAATCTCTGACGAATGAATCTCTGACGAATGAATCCCTGAGGACACACACAGTTCCTAACTGAAGACGCAGCTGTTGTCTCAAACTCTCAATGTCCCTCGAACTCGGTCTGAATTAATGCGTCTGCAGTGCAACCATTCGTCATTGCAGCCTCGTCGATATATCGTATTTGACGGCCAATAAATTGAAAGGCCAGAATTTCCATGAGCATATCAAATAGGAGCCATTCATGTTGGGTTCAAGACGAATCCCGTATGGAAAGACAGGCTTCATGCATGTATACACCTAATGGCATATAGAGGACATCATAAATATTTATCATCCTCAGTTCATCGAGTGAGACAAATATCCAAGGTTTCCTGGTTGCAGGCGTCGTAGATAGGTATAGGTGTTTAACTCTTAAATCTCCCGTCCGAATGTTCAACTCAAAGTCTGCTCCCCAGCATGGGCGCCCGCAGAAATTGTTGCAGGAGGGGGCAAAACATGATGATCACGGTTAAATTTTTGCAGCGAGAAGATGAAAATGCAAAGCAGGAAATTGAGTACATGCGTGGTATTTTCATAGATGTTTATGTGTAAATATATAACAACGTGCAGCAGAATCGAAAATAACTGCCACACATACTCTGTAAAACATGAAGTCCGAACAAAGGTCTAGATACTCTACTAAAACATCCGTCAAGACAATTCTGCATTAAAGACAATAAATTAATTAGGCAAATTGAATCAGATCTAGGCCTATATAGGCTACAGACAAAACAACGACCAACCCAATTGCTGATCGGGAAGTAGGCCTACTACTACCATTAGGTTAGGCTACTAGGCCTACTTCTGCCTACCAGTTGCAGAAATTAGGCTACATGTAGTTGCAGATCGTAGTTTTCTCTTTTCTGGCGTCATCGTGAGGCCGCCAGGGTTGTTGGCGCCAACCTACTTCATCTGATTAAACTAGACTAATGTTAGCTCAACCTTTATATGCACACTGCACGCATTGCCTTCTGGAAGAATAGGAAACCAATCTGGTTTAATTAACAAGGTGTCTAAAAGTACCAGAATACGTTTTCCAAGCACGAAGCCTGCGCGCATGAAAAACAGTTTGTATTCTGATGACCACGGCGTTCAATAGCGTATGGAGCGCCATGGGCTGAACTGCGTCGTCATGCGCCATGCGCCACGCGCGCGCTCGCCCTTCCACGCGCCCGCCCACCCTCTGGCGACTGGCCGTGCCAGCGTCTTGACCGGCGGATGGATCGTTCGACCAATGACTGGCCAACGATCCCGGCGAGTCATCCGTGGTCAATCATCCCTCAAACTGAGAGCTTAATAGGACGCCGGACACGGACGCGTACATCGAGACGAACGGGAGAAGCAACGCCGCATCCAGAAGGACAGACAGCCGACTCCAAAGACGGTATCAGCGCTGATTGATGCTGGCCTTTCGACCGAGAGCGTGACTACTGAGAGGGTCGTCGGTCGACCCATCGGCTCCTGCAGCGCACGTCCGCCCGTCCATCCGCCCGCCTGCGATCAGACCGACCGTCGTGGACAGTCTCGCCGCCGCCGCCGCCGCTACCGACCGAAGACGGATAGCCGACCGCTGCCAAAGCCTGAGAGCTAATCCGAAAATTGAACGACGTGGACGAATTTTCGCGGATACGTTAACGATTACCGACTAACCGACTATTCGAATTGGACGAGTCATTCGTGAGTATCTGTCTAAACTCTACGTCAGATCTAGTAGAATTATAGTTGGTGAAATAGATCTACGCTATTGTTCTTTGTATCATTTTAGTGTATCATGTGTATGTCCTCTATTGGACCTACAGGCTTTTGAAAGATTCCTCGAGAGTGCTTCAAGCTTCATATCTTTTTTTCTTTCTTATTCTTGTTTCTTCTTATTCTTGTTGTGTGTTCCATTTATTTCTATTATCGTTAATATCATCATTGACAATAGGCCTACTACTATTGCAACAACTATTACCATTGCAACAACTATTAATATTGCAACAACTATTAATATTGCAACAACTATTAGCATTGCTGCAACTAGGCCTATTACCATTGCAACTTCTTCTTTCTCTTCTTTAGGTTCTCTGCCCAGTGGCAGGTCCGAACGTCCAATGTCTCCATATTTCCCGCTGTTGTGCCATGTCTTTAAGTTCTCTGTAGCCCTTTTCCATTATCCCGTCCAGCAGTTTCTGTCTAGGTCTTCCTCTGCATCTTTTCCCCTCCAATCTTCCTTCAATTATTTCTTTCTGTAGTGAGTTTCCTCGCAGCAAATGTCCTACCCAATTCTTTTGTCTTGACTTTATTACCTCTAGCAGAGATCTTTTCTCTTCTACCATCGTCAGCACTTCCTCGTTCGTAACATGCCTTGTCCAACTAATTTTCTCCATCTTTCTCCATACCCACATTTCAAACGCTTCCAACCGCTTGGTGTCTTCCTTTCTCATTGTCCATGTCTCTGCGCCATATAACGTCACACTCCATATCAATGTTTTGACCATTCTTTTCTTAAGATTCCTATTTAGCCCTCCTCTTAGCAATTCTTTCCGTTTTAAGAATGCCTCTTTACCCATTGCTATCCTTCTCTTTATCTCTTTATGACATTTGGCGTCGCTTGATATTAGGCTTCCCAAGTAGCAGAATTCCTTCACCTGCTCAATTTCCTCTCCATTTATTTTGATACATATAGTTGTTTCCTTGTCCTTACTGATCTTCATAACTTTTGTCTTTTTGATGTTAATTTTCATGTTGTAATCTTCTGATGTCGCATTTAGCCGATCCATCATTCGTTGCAGATCCTTTTCGTTTCCTGCCAGCATCGCTTGATCATCCGCAAACCTTAAAGCTCTTACCAGTTTTCCTCCTACTTTAATTCCTTCTTCTGTTCCATCTATTGCCTCTCTTATTAGCTCTTCTATATGTATATGTTGAACAGTAATGGTGACAACGGACACCCCTGCCGCACTCCTCTACCAATTTGTCCCGGTTCGGAATATTCTCCTTCTATTCTGACTCTGACCTTTTGTCCCATGTACAGATTCCCAATGAGTCTTCTATCTCTCCAGTCGACCCCCATCCTTCTCAAAGCACCCATCAACTTCCTCCAATCCACTCTATCAAATGCCTTCTCGTAGTCTACAAAGCATATGCAAACCTCCATTCCATGTTCGAGACTTCTTTCTGTTAGCATTCTTAGGGCACCAATAGCATCCCTAGTGCCTCTGCCTTTTCTGAACCCAAACTGGTCTTCTCCAAGGCATCCATCTGCTTCTGCTACTGCTACTGCTACTACTACTACCATTGCAACAACTGTTAATAATGCTACTACTTTCCTACTTCTTCTAGCTCTCTCAAGACGTTTCTCGTCCACCGAGGCTTCGGTGCTGAAAGCGCCTCTGACTCTGAACCTCTGAATGCTCAATGCTAAGAGAGGCGCTCTATAAATTTTTAGATACGGTATGATGCTTCCACTCCGACTTCTGCTACCAGTAGAACAACAAATTTAATGCAACAACGGCAACAATGACAATAACTATAGGCCTACTACTACTACTACTACTGCTACTGCTGCTGCTGCTGCTGCTACTGCTACTGCTACTGCTACTACTACTACTTGCTCAAGGAAAACTGCACGCACATCGGTGCGTGCAGTTTTCCTTGACCTAATGCGCGTGTATTTTTCCTTGACCCATTGCACGTGTGTTTTTTCTTGATCCAATGCGCGTGTATTTTTCTTTGACCCAGTGCGTGTATGTTTTTATTTTGCCCATTTCGCGTGTAGTTGTCCTTCACACAGTTCGCGTGTATTTTTCTTTAACCCAATGCAGGGTTGTGTTAAAGGAATTTTTGAAACTGCACAACCCTTTCTTTCCTTTCCCATTCTCCATGGTAAATTACTTCCAATCGGATGACAATCAGTGTTTAATCTAGTCCCCCTCCTCTGGGGGGGGAATTGAGGTTTCTGGGGGGGGAGACAATCGAGCGTCCGAAGGACGCTCGTGATGCGCGTAGCACCCAGACTAGGAGGGGGAGGGGTTTGGGGAGGGGATGCGCCCCTCCCCATCAGAAATTTTTTGAATTTCCACATTGCAATGGCAGCATTTTAAGGTGTCATCTTAACAAAATAGCTGTTCTATTTCAGTGACCCATCAGAAAATTTTTGAATATCCACATTGCAATGGCAGCATTTAAAAGTGTCGTCTTAACAAAATAGCTGTACTTTTTCAGTGACCCATTAGAAACTTTTTGAATTTCCACATTGCAATGACAGCATTTTAAGTTGTTGTCTTAATAAAATAGCTGTACTTTTTCAGTGGCCCATTAGAAAATTTTAGAATTTCCACATTGCAATGACAGCATTTTAAGGGGTCATCTTAACAAAATAGCTGTACTTTATTAGTGACCCATTAGAAAATTTTTGAATTTCCACATTACAATGGCTGCATTTTAAGGTGTCTTCTTAACAAAATAGCTGTACTTTTTCAGTGACCCATCAGAAAATTTTTTAATTTCCACATTGCAATAGCAGCATTTTAAGGTGTCATCTTAACAAAATAGCTGTACTATTTCAGTGACCTATTAGAAAAATTTTGAATTTCCATATTGCAATGGCAGCATTTTAAGGTGTCGTCTTAACATGATAGTATCATATATCATAGTAGTAAATAATGTCATTATAATCATATATTAATGGATAATATCACGGTATATTATAACACTTCATATAAAACAATGATGAAAACAGTAACTAAAAACCAATATCATTTCGTCAAATTTTTCTGGGGGGGGAAATGGCAATCCTGGGGGGAACTTTCCCCCCCCTCAGAGACGTCTAGATTAAACACTGGATGACAATGACCTTTTTGATAGTTTTAACTGTACAGAAGTGCTTCTACAGACTACAACTGCACAAATCCATTTAGAACTGCACATTTTGTGTACAACTGCACGTTACAAAAGCCCTGGGTGCTATGATTAGCCTACATGTACCTTCCACTGGCCCCTTGCGAAAACCCACCGGCGGCCCACCATGCACCTATTTATTACAGCGGCCCATACACGGATTAAGGCATGTTCAAAATGTTATGTCCTAAATTTATGCCCTAAAACTAACAGAAAGTCCAAGTAACAAAGCTAAATCGTTTTACAGCAAGTCAGCACCATGTCTATGAACAAAACTAATGACGTAACATTAGTGTCTGTAGAAAGAAAAAAAGTTGTCATAATAGATACGGTAGACCTATTTGCCATTTTATTCTAACAACGGAGCACCATACAAAGTTTAGATACATGTAGCTAATGACCCCCCCCTAAAGTCTTGGGCCCTGTTCGGCTGAACATGTCGAACATGCCTTATTCCGGCCCTGATTATAATTATAAAATCAATAATGTATAAAATGGTTGAAAGAACCAAGCCATAAATTCTCAGCGTAGCCATCAGCACTGAGACCGACAAGCTCGACGCCAGAATAGATCCTATAACGACAATGACGGCACTCGTGTGTGTGTATATATATATATATATATATATATATATATATATATATGCAGCTTAAGATTAGACGGTATATATGACGATACTTATCTTATCCGGTGCATTTAATCTGCGTGTCGTGACGATAAAATGAGCCCCAACCTCAATGTGTCATTTGCAGTGAATAACTCTTAAATCATCCAATGAAACGTTCTTTACCTCGGCCATTATTTTCTAAACAACTTCTGCTTAACGATAGCCTCAAATAAAGTAGCCACTGGATTATATATATTATAAGCTACTTTAAACGAAAGAAAATGAAAATAATTTACTAGAAATTAAAGACGGACTATAAGAAATTTACTGCAGTTAACGCACAAACGTTGGAAGCTGCAGATCTATAGCATATTATTCTTGTCATGTTTTGTTTGCGAATAAGCCATTAGCCTATTGCTCAAACAGGAATGACCTGAATTGGCCTAAGGATTAATTTCTGGCCTAGCTTTAAAATTCGCGATTCCATTCAGCGCGTTAAAATCTGGTTTTTCAACTATTCGTGCTCTTATAGAAACAAATGGCGCGCCTATATAGGCCTAGAGCAAACGTGAATTCGATTTTGCGTGTGAAATTGAAAAATATTAAGCCAGGTATTTTAGATCTGTGATATGCCTATGCCTATGTAGGCCTAGACGAAAGTAGTTCAGGTCAATTTTTCGATTTTGTTGTAATGATTACATGATTAAAATTAAATAGGCCTAGATTTGTTTAAATTTTACTACATGATCGACTCTAATAGGCTGCACGGTGTCACCAACGATTAAAAGGACTTTTAGTTGTCACTGTAAGGGAATTTCGCGATGGCATTATTTTTGCTACTGATCTGAATACTGACCCAGCTGCAGATGATACGCCAACATTCGTTTTTTTACTCGGAGTACAATGAAAATGAAGTTTAAAAACCGCTATGTAGATATTTAAGCTTAGGAATGTTCTTACCTGTGTAGCCAACATGTAGGCCTAATAAAATCGCTTTCGCAAAAGTGTTAAGCGAATACACGGTGCACAGATTTAATTTTTCGCTTCTGTCTATATATACTCTATTCAAAGGTGATTGACATTAAGCTTTATAAATACACCGTTACACGTGTTCTTATTTGTCACATGTGCTGCTCTTTCCATGTTTAGCGCAGATTTAATTTTGCTCTTTTTCAAAAGATTTACTCTGCATTGATTGATTAAAATCGATTGTCGGCAGAAAGTAGGCTAAGTGGAGAAAAAATACTCAGAAAAGCAAAAGCAGGCCTTAATTAAATGTGGTTGGAAAGCTGAGCAGATAAAGAATGATGGAGTGGTGAAGACTTACATTGGACGAGGAAGCATGAAGGCTGTTGCGAAGGCGAGAGGGGAACCAGTATAGCGAACCAGTATAACCACATATAGTATAGCATGTGAAGTTGAGCCTGCTAAAATCTCTTATCTGCTTTGACTTATCACTTAGAGGCTGTCAACTTACCAACTGCCCAGATGGATTAGTTGAATATCTGTTAACGAGTTTAGAGAAAGCTATTTAAGTTAACATATCTCAGATAAATTTAAAGATGCTGAATTGCATTAATAATAATTGCACTAATAGACCTTGTTCATATCTACTGTAAACTAAGCTTTTTAGTTGATTGTTGTATGAAAGTCATTGTAATAGTGCAGTGTCCTCAGTATTTGTGGCAAGGTATATAGCTACCTTAATGAACTTGTGCTGTTTTGTGACGAGTAATAATTAATGCATTGTAATGTTATACATATAATATCTAAGTTAAATTACATTAATCATCTCCTTGTTAGATAAATTATGTGCATGCCAGTTTAGCATCTTTCTGTACTTACTATTTTCTTTTTCACAGTGAATAAACGTGTTTTAAACTGATCTGTTAAACTTTAAGCAACGCATTAACGATTTTGATCAATTGTCGTGTCTTTGACAGTCACTGATTTTTCCATGATTGTGTTAAACTATTTCCTAACCTCTGTTCTGTTTGTTGTGCATTAGGTATCTCCCTGAATGATATGTGGTTTCATCTGTCTCAGTGAGGAGGAAGAAGATGAGAACAGAAGGACGGAAATAGGAAGAAGGCAAGTAGGCAAGAGTTTCAATTGGAAGAAGTGGAGGAGGAAGAGAAGGAGGAAGAGAAATAAGAGGTGGGAATTAGGAGGACGAATATTGGAAGGGTTAAATTAGGACTAGAAGGAAGTTAAGAAGAAAGACAAGTAAGTACTTGGAACGATAAAAGGAAGGGATAGGAAGAAGAGTTAATATAAGTCAAAGGAATAAAAAGATAACGATGAGGAGCAGGATGGAATAATAGGAAGAGGAGAAGGAAGACACCAAGGAGTACATGATAAAGGAATAGAAAAAATGTGCAGGGCATGAAGGCCAACAGAGAGCAGGAGGTGTAGTGACTAGAAGGAGGATGTGAGGGCATGCAGAAGGATGAGGAGGAATAGAGAATATGGTATGGCAATAAGAAGGAGGAATAGGAGAAGAGGAAATCGACAACCCTTCTGACAAGACGCAGCACTCATGAATAAGCTGGTGTCCTGCACTTGACTTCGAGTGGCGCTTAAGAAATTTGTAGATTACGATTACGATACACCAAAACAAACGTTCTGCAGCAGCGGCTATAACGCTGTCCATGCGAGCTTTCTAACCCCAGGGCCGCCAGGTGGCGCTTTCTTGACCTAATTACAGAAAATGGGAGGAGCTTCGCATATGTCTGTAATATACTATATGTGGTATAACGGTCTATGCAGCGGTCCATTTATGCAAGTGATGCTTCAAATGATGGAAGTGTAGAAGCAATTTATTGACATGCAGAGGCGGCAAATTAGTTGCGGCTTTCGGCCTTTTAACAGAAGGGCCAGGCATGAAGGGACAGAGAACATAGAAAGAACGAACGAACGAACGAACGAATGAATGAATGAATGAATGAATGAATGAAGGAAGGAAGGAAGGAAGGAAGGAAGGAAGGAATTGAAAACCAGGTGACTGTATGACCTTTGCTAAATCTGAAATATGTTTCCAAACCACATGGATTCTTCTTCACATCAAGACCAAAGATATGTCAAAACCTCTCAAGTTATAAGATGCAGAAAATGAAACAGAATCTCGTTCTTAATAAATCACTTCAAGCGATGTGCATGTCCTATTGTCGACGTGACGTTACATTTGAGTCAACCTAGGGCTTAAAGTGTGCCTGAACGGTCATGGACGGCGTCCAGGCACTTATTTTAAAATCTGAACGCGTCCTGCCACTTATTGGCCAGCACAGCCTGGAAAGGTAAGGGCGACCAGGCACTTCTTTTGGAAAAGTGGGGCGTCCAGGCACTTATTTTTCCACACTTTAAGCACTGAGTCAACCGACTTATTTATGCTTCTTGACCGCTCCCGATACAATGAGATATCAAACACGATCGCTAACTCTTAAAGTGCCAATAATTATATAGAACTAGGCCTATGTGAATTGGGCTCCAGAGGGCTGACTCACCGCTGGGCGCATTCCATCGATTCATTGATGTGTTTCAGGTCTGAACATGGGCATGGTGCCCGCACCTAGGGACACGAGGGACACTTTCCACCTGGAAAATTGATCCTCCTATTTTTAACTACTGTACTTTTCGGTTTTAGACAAAAGTAATTCCTTCGCACTTGAGCGCTATATAATGTTACGAACAATACACAAAGTAAAGCTGAGAAATTTACATTTAGAATCAATTTGTGAAAAATACACATGCTCTTAATTTTCTGCATTGTGTCTTTTTTCAAGCTACTGCTAAAACATCAACCGTGACTGTTGTGTTTCCCCCCCCACCTCTCCGCCCTCGACCAAAATTTAAAGGAATTTTTAGAACTGCACAACTCCTCCTTCCTTTCACTTCTTCCATGGTAAATTACTTCCAATCGGAGGGAAAATGATCTTTTTGCTAGTTTTAGTTGTACATAGGCTAAGTGCTTCTACACCAGCACAAATTCATTTAGAACTGCACATTTTGTGTACAACTGCACGTTAAAAAAGCCCTGCCGTTGTGTTTCCCCCTCTCCGCCCTCGACCAAAATTTCTACTGGTGCCCATGGGTTCAAACTTAGACCCTACAAGCTCTTTAGCTTAATAATATTGGTTCAACCACCGCATGGTGATTCCCCAGTTCCATGACGAAATGAACCTCGACTTTGCTTATCAATCGGATGTTGAGTCGCTGATTCTGTACAACGACTTTATAGTTGAAGCTATATACCTACTCTCGGCTGAGGGTCCCTGTGCATCATTATTATGGCGCTATAGAAGTCAGACAAGATTTGTTAAATCTATTTCCATATCATGCCTTATCCAAAGCCAGCGTCTTGTACGACTGGCTGAGTCATATTTGATTGCAGTGCATGGTTGAAATAGCACTGGAATAACCAAAGCCGTCTGTCTGTCTTTTTTGTGTCTATATTTTTTCTGTCTGTCTGTCTGTCTGTCTGTCTGTCTGTCTGTCTTTTTTATCTGCTAGTCTGTCTCCCTCTCTGTCTGTCTGTCTGTCTAATTTGATCTCTTTCTGACAAATATAAAGTCTGTGTTTAATTATTCGTGAGCCAAATAATTTGTGTTTTGCATTCAATGTTGTCAGAATTAGCGAATCTCTTCTCTTGTTCCCGGCTTGATCTTCCTGTCGGTCTGCCTGTCTGCCTGCCTGTCTGTCTGTTATGTCTCTGTATCTCGCTCTGTCTCTGTCTCTGTCTCTCTCTGTCTCTCTCTGTCTCTCTCTGTCTCTCTCTGTCTCTCTCTGTCTCTCTGTCTCTTATCTCTCTGTCTCTTATCTCTCTGTCTTCTCTGTCTTTCACTCAGTGTATGTCTTTCTGCATATTCATATATACATAGACTCTATGCATATGTTTTACATATTCACTTGCTATCTGTGCCTATAGGTCTATTGCTTCTGTCATATTATACATTATATGGAATATGTGTGTTTGTATGTGATTGTGCGTATGTGTGTGAGTGGCATGAGTGCACGTGTGCGGACGCGTGTGTTACATAATATAATATTATTATTATTATATTCGTTTTAATGGTAACAAAAACTGATAGACACACCGCTATCAGGTACAAGAAGCAGTTGATCAAATACAATATAATACCTATAGAATGTCTTTAGCCTTGACTGTTGCATTTGTCTTAGGATGAGCACAAAATGACAGAAATTACAAAAGAATGTTTCTATGTTTATATAGGGTATAGGTTGCAATAATGAGATTAGACAATTTATTATAATTAATGAACATAGGGTGCCTTTTTATACAGAACCCGAGAAATATAATGCCTGTCATCTTTGGTTGGCAATACAAAGTTGTGAGGACGTGGCCTCAATTGATAGGGACGATGAGCAACCGGTGGGAAAAGCGGTCGAAGAACATGGAAGTCATTTCTGGAAACGGCAGTTAGAAGACGAGCATCCGCAAGATCAACCATTTCAGTCGCAGAAGGCGAGTCATTTGGCAAGTACCCTGATCGACGGACTCTTGATAATAGGCGCTCGATCCTGGCTCGGTCCTGAGCAGTAGTAAAGCCCCACCACGCAGGAGCGGCATACATCATTCTGGAAACAGTAGTTGCTCTTGTAACTGTATGAAGAGCATCAGGTGATAGTCCATGAGCTCTCAACGTTCGCAGGGCATGAAGCGACCCGGCACAAGATGAAACTACATTGTCTACATGAGAGGTGACTCGAAGCTCAGAGTTAAAGGTTACTCCAAGTATATTTATTGACGTTACTCTAATGTGAAATAGAAGCTGTACACATGTCGCCATCACATCGATACGCGTGTAATCGTGCATGCCTTCCCGTGTATAGTGATATAGAGTTGCGCAAATATAAATATAAATATATAGCCCCCGTATAAAGTAGATGCACAACCATTCGTTCGTTGCGATAATATGTCGTACGTAATATAATATATGGAGTCCTTTGGGACAGTTAGCTGCTCAGCGGCATTTAGCCTGCGTTGCCTGTTGCTTGGGCAATGTTCGCCGCCGACGCCGCAGTGGACCAGTGTTTGCTTGAGATGACGGCGGCAATGGCGGGGGCGGCGTTGCTGTCTCCCTGCTCTCTCACTGTCTCTGTCTCTGTCTGTCTCTGTATATCTCTGTCTATCTCTGTCTATGTCTGTCTCTGTCTGTGTCTGTCTGTGTCTGTATCTGTCTGTATCTCTCTCTGCTCTTTCTCTCTGTCTGTCTGTCTGTCTCTCTCTGCTCTCTCTGTCTCTGTATCTGTCTGTATCTCTCTGCTCTCTCTGTCTATCTGTCTCTGTCTCTGTCTCTCTGTCTCTCTCTCTGTCTCTCTCTCTGTCTCTCTCTGTCTCTGTCTCTGTCTCTGTCTCTGTCTCTGTCTCTGCCTTTGTCTCTGTCTTTGCCTCTGCCTTTGACTCTGTCTCTGTTTCTCTCTTTCTGTCTCTCTGTCTCTCTCTCTGTCTCTCTCTCTCTCTCTCTCTCTCTCTCTCTCTCTCTCTCTCTCTCTCTCTCTCTTTCTCTCTCTCTCTCTCTCTCTCGCTGCGTCGCCGCTGTCGTCTGCTGCAGCGTCCAGCTTCCTTGTACGTGCGGCGTTGGCGTCCGTTTCCTGCTATTTCCAGGCCACCGCTGCTGCTGCCACCGCCACCGCCATCATCACCGCCATCGTCGCCATCGTCGCCGCCACCGTGCAGTGTCGCTGCCATCGCTACACGTACGTGCCGTCGCCGTTGGCCATATTGACCGTGTATGCGCTCGGGCGTTTTATGGAGCTGTAGGCCGAACATTACTACAACTGAATGGCCTTCCTTCTTTCGCTCCTACTCATCATACGCCTCCTCTTCTTCTACCTCCTCCTCCTCCTCTTCTACCTCCTCTTCCTCCTCCTCTTCCTCTTCTTTTACCTCCTCATCCTCTTCTTCTTCCTCCTCCTCTTCCTCCTCTTCCTCCTCTTTCTCATCCTCTTCTACCTCCTCCTCCGTCTTCTCATCTTTCTCCTCCTCCTCCTCCTCCTCCTCCTCCTCCTTCTCCTTCTATTCGGCTTCTCCCATCTTCCTATTATCGCTCCCTATTCTTTCTCTTTCTGTCTTATTTACGCTCCAAAGCAAGCACCTGCTCCTATTCTTTTCCTCCCTTATTCATCCTTCATCTTTCTCTTATCCACCCCTCGTCATTAAGTTTCTCCCATATTTCTTTCCATCCCATTTCCTCTTTTCCCTCTTCTTCTTTCGATTTACGACATATTTACTCCATTCAGTAGAATTACTCCTTTCCAGCTATCCATCCTTCTTCTACTATTCTCAATTATAACGTAATCACTATTAGTCAGTCAGCCAGCCAACGAAATGGCGATTGAATGGCGCAAAAGGCACATAAAATATTACAACTGTGTCACAATACGCACTCGATCTCTTCTCGCATAAGTAAGCACACGTTTACACGCGTTACATTGCAAGCTCTAAGATATGCATATAGGTCAGTCACGTAATTACAATGTATCTAGGTCAGGCCACGCACTCCGTCATTTATGTGGCGCCTGTCTTCGCTCAAACGACGCCGTCGTCTTGCAGCGGTCGGCAATTAGCGTCTTTGTGCGTCGGCGATCGATATAGGAATTTCGGTTCGTTTAATGCTCGGATATTATTCACAATCAGAAGCCGATTGATGATGTGCGTCGGCTTAAAACATTAGCAGCGACATGTGCTCTAGACATAATATATATCAGACTGTAGGGGGAGGGGGCGTTGGCTTTCACCGTCAACGTATAAATCATAGACGTAGACTCTACAATGTATCTTTCTCGTTTTTCTGTCTCTCTGTCTCTGTCTCTCTCTGTCTCTCTCTGTCTCTCTCGGTCATTCTGTCTGTCTGTCTGTCTGTCTGTCTGTCTGTATCTCTCTCTCTCTCTCTCTCTCTCTCTCTCTCTCTCTCTCTCTCTCTCTCTGACTCTGCCTCTCTCGGTCTTTCTTTCTTTCTTTCTGTCTGTCTGTCTGTCTGTCTGTCTGTCTGTCTGTCTGTCTCTCTGTCTCTATCTCTCTCTTTCTCACGCACACCTACAAGCACACACACACGCACGCACTCACCCACTTATACACGGGCACACCCACACACACGTACACACACACGTACACACACCTACACACACACACACACACCACACACACACACATCACACACACACGTCACACACACACACACACACATGCACGCGCACACACCACACACACACACACATGCCTAAGGACCGATGCACGGAGATGCGCACCTGACTAATGAGGGACGCTCCAATGCTTCGTGTACAGTAATCGCTGCAAGTCACGAACATCGGTATATAATAATATTATTGTATTCACGCTGCGCTTTTATACCTATGCTATTATTATGTCATATAATTATTATGCACAGATATATTCAGTGTCTATATGGCCGTTTATGGATCTTATCTGTCACGTGCCAAATATATACACGGCCTAAAAAATGTGTCCATTGTAATATATTATTCCGCATAGTATTGCTCATACACTTCGGCGTGAAACTCCGATTCAGTGTACGCGCTATAGTCGGGAGCGCCTCTGAGTAGAGAGCTTGGATGGGTGCTATAGCAAATACGAGAAATAAATATAAGCAAGTGCAATTACAGTTGAGTTGCATCACTTGCATGATGTATGCATGCACAGAAAATGTAAAAATGCGCATAATATGTTATTTATGTAACTGTGTAGGGCCTACACCTATATAATTAAGTCTTATGCAATATACTGAAATTATTTCGAAAATTGTATTCGTATACACCAAGTATTTTGCAACAATGTTATGTTGCAAGTCCTTAATATTTTTTGTGAAGAAACTTTAGTTGTTGTTTGATTATTTACACAAAGAAGAAATAATGTTATAGACGACAGGATTTAAATCTGGACTGTTCGGATGCCAGGGAGAAATAAAGTATGGTGTCTCTCTTGTTAGCATTTCGATGGTTTACATGTATATGGCTCTGTGGCCTGGCACTGTTCTGTTGAAAAGGAAAATGGCCTTCTGGTGCTATAGATTTCTGATAACAGGTGGAAGATGTTGTGATAGCAGAATGTTGCGATGATATACTTCGTTAATTTTTACTCTAGATCACTGAAGATCAAAATTGGGAACTATCAAGCGACGAAACCGCAACGAGCATGACGCTCATGACAGACTTGCTGAACACTGAAATTTCGGGAGACGAAGTTGAAATATTCATATCCTTCTGATCAAATTTATGACATGATATTTAGGAATCATATTCTTGGTTCAATTCTCTAAAGTAAGGAAAACAATTGTTACTATACAGGCATAGGCGCAAGCACCCTATGGGACCCACGGGACGCGTCCCCCCAACTTTTGAGTGGTCCCCAACTTTATTATTATGGTCCCCCCAACTTTTAGGCGGTGATTCATTATGGTCCCCCAACATTTAGGACGTGATTGCACCTATGACTACAGGCAGTTGTTTTGTTTTTCTTATTTAAGTGGATAGACAACCTTAAAAAACTTTCTTCCTGAGTTTAACCTCCTAAACACCCCTTGCCTACACCACTGGTACTATGTATAGTTGTATACAGTGTACTGTGTACGATGTACTTACATTGTATATGTTCGGTGTACTATGTACGTTTACTGTGTAGGTGTGAAATGGTGCAATGCAGTGATAGGATGAATAATATGAAAGCAAGTATAGCTAGTCTTGACGTATAGACACAGACAGACAGAGACAGAGACAGACTAAGAGAGACAAACAAATATGGAGAGGAGGAGATAACAGGGATAAAGGCAAAGGAAGATGGAAGACACGGAAACTCAGACGGACGTACATGTATACATATATAGAGGAAGAAATAGAAAGGAAGACATGAGAAGATTTATGCAACCGGAATGGATGGAAGATGAAGACGCGTGATTGGCTCATGCATGAGATTCGAGATATATTATATATATAGTCTTCGAAGTGAACATCCAATCACAGAATTTCGGCAGCATTTCGCAACAACAATGAAGAGAAAGAGGATCAGGAACTGAGGTCAACAAAGAGAAAAAAGAGTTGACCAAGTATAATACATGGATATAGGCTATATATATTTCGCGAGAGAATCAATTGAAGGGGAAGAGGAGAAAGATGGAGGTATAGAGAAGTAGGAAGTGCAGGAGAAAAGAACGAGGGAGAAGGAAAGAGAACGAAGACGAGTTTGACAAAGAGGAATATCGATAGAGACGAGTAGGCCTATAATAGGGCCTAAGTGAATGGCAAAATAAAGGAGTCCACAAACAATTTTAACGAATTCACCGTGCACGATTGTCCAACGCTGCATATAAAAGGTGGGCCCCAAAACACAAGGTTTTCCGCTAATATCCTTGCCAGAAGTACGAATTTTGAGATCAATTTTATTTCATGCTTAAAGGAAATATTCATACTTACGTGCAATTGCCAAATTTCACCAATATCTTTCAAATATAGAACAAAAGTTATATCACTTTTAGTAAGTCCATGCATGCATGCAACCATGCATGGCACTGTTTTATGACGATCCAAAACATAACACAACAAAACGATTTATTATTGTCATTGGCAAAAACTTTAGGAGTCTTATTTTGACCCATCCTGTATGGAATGCCTTATTTATAGGCCTCCACAGCCCCGTGATTAAGTTATACGAAAGCATAGATTGAAGAATGATAGCGGAGACAGGAGGAAGAAAACGTGTAGGCCTACAGGTATGAGAAGAGAACGGCCATAGGGGTGACGAAGAAGAAGAACGAGAAGTATATTATATAGGAGCTAGAAGAGACGAAGAGAGAGGAGAGGAAATGAATAATAGTGATTGTATAGAGAAAGAGGAAAAGAAAAAAACAAGATTAATGAGAGAGCGAGGAGGAGGAGGGGAGGAGGAGGAGAGGAGGAGGGGGAGGAGGAGGAGGATGGGAAGAGCCTTCGAGGAAAAGAAAGAGGAGGGATGATGACGACAGGAGAGACATCGATTTTTTGGCTTCCGTTCGTCGGTATACGTGATTCAGTCTTTAGTAATTTACAAATTGTCATGTTCCTATTAATAGACATGCTCCTTTGCAATCTACAGAATCAATCAGTTATGCATGCAGTCTGTACTGAACCGCATTGCCTGCAGCATCCATGAAATCCTTACTAATGAATACATACTTCAAAAGTGACGTATATAGACTATCATATATAGTATACAGGTTGGTCCAAAAAAAGACCCCCTAGGTTTTTTGTCAATATCTTGGCCAGAAGTAAGAATTTTGAAATGAAATTTTACAGCTTAAAGACAATTCATATTTACACATGATGGCCAGATTTCATGACAATATTTCAAACACAATAAAAGGTACACCACTTTTAGTGAAGCCACCCACCGTTTTTTGACGATTCAAAAACGAAACGCAACAAAAAGTAACAAAAACACGATTTTATTAAGTCTGATCTCAAATAACTGTTGTCAAGTGAACTTGGTAGTGCTTCACAACTTGTGTTCAATGTGCCCACCACCAGTGCCAAAACTTCTTTTGAGTCTCTTTGCAAAGTTCTTGATGGACCTGTTGATTAATCTGACAGATTTCTTATTTACCAATTTGATTGTCATCTTGCTAAGTGACTTCTTAGTGACGCGCAGCCACGCTGGTACCTTGTATCTCTTTTAAATAGTAATAATAATGATCATCTGGCATTATCAAGGCTATTTTACGCCAAATTATTTGAGATGAGAAAAAAATCGTGTTTTTGTTACTTTTTTGTTGCGTTTCGTTTTTGAATCGTCAAAAAACGATGGGTGACCTCCCTAAAAGTGGTATAACTTTTGTTCTGTTTGAGATATTTTTATGGAATCTGACCACCATGTGAAGATATGAATTGTCTTTAAGCCTTTAAAATTTCATTTCGATATTCTTACTTTTGGCCAAGATATTAGCCAGAATAATTAGATTGGTTTCTTGTTACTTTTTGTTGCGTCGCGTTTTTGAATCGTCATAAAACGGTGGGTGGCCTCACTCAAAGTGGCATAACTTTTGTTCTGTTTGAAGTATTTTGATGAAATCTGGCCATCATGTGTAAATTTGAATTGTCTATAAGCCTGTAAAATTTCATTTAGAAATTCTTACCTTTGGTCAAGATATTGGCAAAAAACCTGTGGGGGTCTTTTTTTGGCCCACCCTGTATATACCTTATATTATATATAGCCTATATACATGTATATACAGTGTGTGTTCATGTGTGTGTGTTTTATCATGGTTTATCCTGATGTTATTGCATATTTAATTCCCACTGGCGTCATCATGCAAAGTGCGTTGTTATCGAAGATGGCTGAGAAGATTTCTTCTTTGCTGTGCATAGACATGCTATCTGGAGGCGCATTCCCTCTTATCCAAACACAATCTGGCTCCAGGAGGCTTTCTTCCACCCAGCCTGCAGTGCCATGTCTGATTATTTCTGATTTCTTTGGGGCCATTGGATCAGACGGACTTAGATAAATTCCCTTGCTCTCTTCGATGTGACTGCGACCTTTGACATTGCATCCAGTCGACCAAGGCATTCTCTTAATTAAAACGACTCGAGAAGTCAGTTGAGTAGCTGACATGGTCATCTCCTCTCTAGTGGTTGTGCTCGATTCTATTCGATTCTATTCGATTCTATTCTATTCGATTCGATTCTATTCGATTCTATTCTATTCGATCCTATTCGATTCTGTTCGATTCTATTCTATTCGATTCGATTCTATTCGATTCTATTCTATTCGATTCGATTCTATTCGATTCTATTCTATTCGATCCTATTCGATTCTATTCGATTCTATTCTATTCGATTCGATTCTATTCGATTCTATTCTATTCGATCCTATTCGATTCTGTTCGATTCTATTCTATTCGATTCGATTCTATTCGATTCTATTCTATTCGATTCGATTCTATTCGATTCTATTCTATTCGATTCTATTCGATTCTATTCGATTCGATTCTATTCGATTCGATTCTATTCTATTCGATCCTATTCGATTCTATTCGATTCTATTCGATTTGATTCGATTCGATTCGATTCTATTCGATTCTATTCGATTCTATTCGATTCTATTCGATTCTATTCGATTCTATTCGATTCTATTCGATTCGATTCTATTCGATTCTATTCTATTCGATTCGATTCTATTCGATTCTATTCGATTCTATTCTATTCGATTCTATTCTATTCGATTCTATTCTATTCGATTCGATTCTATTCGATTCTATTCTATTCGATCCTATTCGATTCTGTTCGATTCTATTCTATTCGATTCTATTCGATTCTATTCTATTTGATTCGATTCGATTCGATTCTATTCGATTCTATTCGATTCTATTCGATTCTATTCGATTCTATTCGATTCGATTCTATTCGATTCTATTCTATTCGATTCGATT
>OX457041.1:24967180-25019680 GCA_949752735.1 Lumbricus terrestris | reverse complement strand
GCCGCCGCCGCCGATTTTTTTGGGTCGGCGCGCCGGCGCGGCCGCCGCCGAAGATTTGTCGGGGCGCCGCCGATGCCACGTTGATTCGTTTATTTCTTTTTGTTGCATATTTCAACTCTTGCATGATTTCGTGAAAAAATTGTTGCGTCAGTGCGAAATAGATTCTTTTTCTTGTCTAATTTGATTTTCCTGGCGATTTGCCGCAATGCTATGAAACCTATGATGTTGCCTATTCGTTTTGACTTTTGGAACAGTGCGCCTAACGTTTGAGCATTTGTGGATTTTGTGGTTCGGTTTGAATTACGGCAGCAACGATTGTAAGAAGAAGCATTAGCGGAGTTTTCAGGGGCTAGGGGGCTAAATAAAGCCCCACAGGAAGACCCAGATTAATTTTTTACCGTGTAAATGGTATATTTTCCCGGGCTTAGCCCCTCCCCAAGAAGGCTTTAGCCCCTCCAAGAACGTAAACCAAACTACGCCCAGAGAAAAACTTCAGGTAGGCAGTGAATTATTATGCCGTGTGTTCCTTCTTGCCTGATAGTCCGACCGTACGCTAGGATGGAACAGAGCCATCTGCCCTCTAGTATTAGGATACACGTTACTATAACTTGCAAAGAGGTAGCGCTCTGCAATTTATGTAGGTGATTGGTCGCTTCTACCGGCTTGTGATTCCCTATTGCCGGCCAGTCATTACCTAATTCCAATTTTTCCAACCAGTATCAAACTCCCACGCTGTACGTTAGCGTGAAATGTGAAATTGGTAATTAAGCTTTCGAACATTAATAGGCCTGTCTAAATGCACAATGGAGTAATGTTAGGCATTTGTTCAATAGACAAACAAGTGTAACTTATTACTACTTGGCTTGTTTAGATCGAAAGACTTGTATATGGCAAATCGTTCGGTTTAAAGAAGATGCTAAGAGCTTCGCGTGGAAATCGTTTGCATTATTGGCCGATAAATCAGGAAAGGCGGTGAATTATAATCAATTCAACTACTCAGTGGGCTTTGATAAGGTAAAATTAACCCTCGAGTGCCCAAGGGGGGTCCGACCGGACCCCAGGCCCGTTTTTTCCGGATAACTTTTTAGCGGCTATAGATATGCAAAAATGCTTTTAGGTATTCCTAGAGCAACCATTTGGGCATCGAATGGTATATTTTGCGTGAGTATTGTCCAACCCTGTACACCACAACCACATCGTATACTAAGGGTACCGCAAGATTTGCTGCTATTCCTTCGGTAAATGACGCAAGCAAGCATTATACTGTGTATCATGAGATTTTTACACTATTATTTTGCACCAGGTGGTGCTATTGTGATATAAGATATATCAGTCGACTGAAAATTCATTTTGGATTACATAGAACTAAATTCTGTTATGATATTTCAATCCCTTCTCAAGATTTTAGCATGAAAACGATAGACTTCCTTCGGTAAATGACGCAAGCAAGCATAAAATGTGTATCAAGAGATTTTACACTATTATTTTACACCAGGTGGTGTTATTGTGGTATAAGATACATCAATCGATTGCAAATTCATCTGGGAATACATAGAACTAAATTCTGTAACGATATTCCAATCCCTTCTCAAGATATTACCATGAAAACGCTGGGGTCCGCGCGGACCCCCCTTGGGCCTTCGTGTACCAAAAAATACCTTGGGCACTCGAGTGTTAAAGAACTGCGAGTACCCCATCTTTTGACGAGATTACGTATATTCATTCACGATAATTCCCATTTTGTGGCAGACAAACATTTCTACGCAAAAACAGCATGTATGTATATATATGTATGTATGTATGTATGCATGTATGTATGTATGTATGTATGTATGTATGTATGTATGTATGTATGTATGTATGTATGTATGTATGCATGTATGTATGTATGTATGTATGTATGTATGTATGTATGTATGTATGTATGTATGTATGTATGTATGTATGTATGTGTGTGTGTGTCTGTGTGTGTGTGTATGTATGTGTGTATGTATGTATGTATGTATGCATGTATGTATGTATGTATGTATGTATGTATGTATGTATGTATGTATGTATGTATGTATGTATGTATGTATGTATGTATGTATGTATGTATGTATGTATGTATGTATGTATGTATGTATGTATGTATGCATGCATGCGTGCATCTATACAATTTCAACAGATTGGGTCAAGAAAATGGGCCTTATTCGGCAGGTCAAAGAAATTAAATGTAAAGAAGATATTTGTAAAAACCAATTTTTTTGGAGTTTCATGAGGCAGGTCAAAAGTAAAATAGGCAGGTAGCGCCGCCACTGCGCAAACAGTTCTTTAATATCTATTAGTAGGTTACATAAGCTGAAGGCCTGAATTTGAAAACGTTGTCATGGGTTTTTATCAAGCCTTTGCAGAATTTTGTAATTGAACGTTAATTCAGAGAATAATTGTTTGTAATCAATATTGAATAAAGACAAGATAATCGACAAAATAATGGCTGAACACGCTTATCTTGATAACATAGGGTTCTTGTGTAACATCATTCAAAATAAGTATGCGACGCTGGAGCAGGAATTCCACGACGCCGCGTTGCGCCGCCGACGCCGACATTTTGAGGACGCCGTCGCCGCCGATTTTTGTTTGTCGGCGCGCCGCCGCCGCCGGCCAAAAATTACCGGCGCGCAGCCGCCGACTCTCTCATGTCGGCGCAGGGCTCTGGTTCCCTGTGCCGAAGTTACCTCTCAGTGTCAATGTTTTTTCCATTTTACAGTAGCTGCAGAGATAGCCTCGCCTCTCTAATAAGAGCATTGAGGTAGCGCGGGGGTCTGACCCAAACACTGTTTTACAGATCAGAAAGAGATTTCCGAACTGAATCCGAGCAGTTAATGGAAGTCAATGAAGACGTTCAGTCATAAAAATCGAAATATTGGAGAAAAGGAACGGAGACAATCCCTGGCCCTGGCCTAAATAGTCTTATATGATTTACCATAGGTTCCGTCAGTGGTTAAAGAGATTTGGGTGAGCAGTGGGAACGCTGAATGAGTGGGAAGAGTTTCATTTGAAAGCATGTGCTTCCATGCATGGTGCTATTCATGGTGAGCGGGGGGGGGACACGCATACAACGAATTTCCAGAGCAGTGGCGTTCCCCTGTGCACTCATTTTAAATCCTGGGTTCCGTCGTACATGTAGGTCGTCTGCTTTATATCCCTATTCACAAAAGCCCTATAAGCCATGGTCTTACATTCCTAATGAGAGCTAATGCCGTTCAACGTATACACACTGATGCTATCAAGACACGCATTCATGGCAATAAGCTGCAGAGGCAATCTTCTAAAAACTGTTTAGACATCAGCGACACACTGCGGGTGCAAGTGTCATCCAAACCTATATAATACATACCGTTTAATCCAAGATGATCACACGTGATTATGACTTGATGACCGTAGGCAGATCCATAGCTGAAAGACTTGCATAATTTGCCGTTTCCATTTCCAGAGTCCTCCTTTCCATTTCGGTAGTTGACCTGGCGTACTGAAAAGGGTCAGGAATTGACCTTGTAATCTTAAAGGCATGCAAACGAAGATAGCGTATACGTTGAAGTCGAACGGGCCTTCATCGCATTGCGCCAGATCCCGTAATAAATCGGCCACTCGTTATAATCCTTGGTCATGCTATGTGTGATCACGTTCCTGTGAAGTTGGTGCAACTCTTATGAGCTTGTAATAAATTGTGATTGTAATATGATTGTAATATTGTTGTAATATGATTGTAATATGATTGTAAAAATAATTATAATATGATTGTAATATGATTGTGATATGATTGCAATATGATTGTAATATGATTGTAATAGGATTGTAATATGATTGTAATATGATTGTAATATGATTGTGATATGATTGTAATATGATTGTAAAATGATTATAATATGATTGTAATATGATTGTGATATGATTGTGATATGATTGTGGGCTTATAGAACTATAATAGGCAGGGCTTAAAGTGTATTTAAAAAAATGGATGGACGACTCTTACCTTTCCGGGCTTCCTTATCCTGCTATAGGAGAGGATTGGTCACCACCTGGCAATGGGACCAAGAAACCTCAAAATAACAGGTCGAAAAAGAAGAAACAGAATTAGAAACGAGGTGACCAAAGTAGAACTGGGACAGAAGAAAACAATTATTGATAAAATCAGGAAGAAAAGACATGCCGTGGTTGAGACACGTGCTGAGAATGGATAACATTAGACTCCAACTTACGAGAAGATCTCAAGAAACTAAATATGGATATGAGAGATGCAACGGAGAAAACCAGGAATAGGGAAACATAGACGACATGTTGAGGACTCATCGTCGGCTACGGTCTGACGGAGGAGAGAGAGAGAGAGACAGAGAGACAGAGAGACAGACAGACAGACAGAGAGTCAGAGAGACAGAGAGAGAGAGACAGACAGACAAACAGACAGACAGAGACACATATACAGACATAGAGAGAGATAGACAGAGAGAGAGAAGAGAGAGAGGAGTTTAGAGATATATACGATTATTGTTAAAAGTTAGAAAATGACTATATCTAATGAAAACTCTCTATATGAAGCTTTCCTTTGAAGTGCACTTTTACAGCTCCACTGTCAAGGTTTTAGGTGTCATGTTATGAGGAAGTACATGTAGTTGCTGCTGTTTTATGAAGACGAAGAACCACTTTCACAGCAGGCTGAGTAAAGTGGAGATCTGCTGCAGTCCTATGCATTGTGTAGACATGCCACCTGGCCTTTTAGAGACAGACACTAAGAGAGACAGCTGTAATAGAGAAAGAGAGAGACAAAGACAGAGAGACAGACAGAGACAGAGACAGAGAGACAGAGACAAAGACAGAGACAAAGAGAGTGAGACAGAGAGAGAGTGAAACAAAGAGAGTGAAACAGAGACAGAGAGACAGAGAGAGTGAGACAGATACAGAGAGACAGAGACAGAGAGAGACAGATACAAAGACAGAGACAGAGAGAGTGAAACAGAGACAGAGAGACAGAGAGAGTGAGACAGATACAGAGAGACAGAGACAGAGAGAGACAGAGAGACAGATACAAAGACAGAGACAGAGAGAGTGAGACAGAGAGAGAGAGAAAGAGAGAGAGAGACACACACACAACACCTAGATTATATTGCGTAGGTTGACGTTGACTCTTGGACTTATATCGCCTGAGCTGTGCGATTTTTATGTATGTATACATCGATACAAAGTATGCAATGCATACATGCAGTTTAGTTGCAGGATATATGTATATGCAGCAGTTGCAACCTTGAATTACAACGTAGAATCATCATCATCATCAATCATCATCATCATCATCATCATCATCATCATCATCATCATCATCATCATCATCATCATCATCATCATCATCATCATCATCATCATCATCATCACCATCACCATCACCATCACCATCATCAATCGTCGTCGTCTTCGTCGTCGTCATCATCATCATCATCATCATCATCATCATCATCATCATCATCATCATCATCATCATCATCATCATCATCATCATCATCATCATCACCATCACCATCACCATCATCAATCGTCGTCGTCTTCGTCGTCGTCGTCATCATCATCATCATCATCATCATCATCATCACCATCACCATCACCATCACCATCATCAATCGTCGTCGTCTTCGTCGTCGTCATCATCATCATCATCATCATCATCATCATCATCATCATCATCATCATCATCATCACCATCACCATCACCATCACCATCATCAATCGTCGTCGTCTTCGTCGTCGTCATCATCATCATCATCATCATCATCATCATCACCATCACCATCATCAATCGTCGTCGTCTTCGTCGTCGTCATCATCATCATCATCATCACCATCACCATCACCATCACCACCACCATCACCATCATCAATCGTCGTCGTCTTCGTCGTCGTCATCATCATCATCATCATCATCATCATCATAATCATCACCATCACCATCACCATCATCAATCGTCGTGGTCTTCGTCGTCGTCGTCGTCGTCATCATCATCATCATCATCAACATCAACATCATCGTCGTCATCGTCGTCGTCATCATCATCACCATCGTCGTCCTCGTCCTCGTCGTTGTCATCTTCATCATCAGCAGCAATCATCATCAGTTCTTGACGCCAGCCATTAGACGGTGATCGGTATGAATACATGAGTTGCACTGTCCTCGGTCATTTGTTTTCGGTCCATTGATGTGTGATCCAAGTGATGTCCTCGTTTATTGATCCAAGTGATGTCCTCGTTTATTGATCTAGGCCTATAGATTTATCCTATACAGCGTTGTCTTAATCTGCCTTTGTTCCTCTTTCTTTCTAATATTGCATCAAGTGCAGTGGAATTTGGGCAACTGTCGATCTCTCTCTATATAATTATGGCTAATATCCAAACCATCGGAGTTTTAGTTTGAGCGACTTTGTCTATGCATCTGAAACTGCACATTTTGTGCAAAACTGCACGTTAAAAAAGCCCTGGCAGGGTTGCTTGCACAGCGAATGATTGTCTTCTGTTATCGTTTTTTTCCTCATCTTCTGTAGTCTTGAAATCCCTGCGAACTTCCGCAGCAAACTCGTTTCTGCTGTGAGAATGCTTTTGTCGTCTTAGTTTCGCACTGTCTAGATTCAGATCCGACTTTAGCAACATAAGCGACCTACAGAGTATATAGACTTGCAGACACAATGCATTCGAAGGACTGTGTACAAAGAAAATGCTGCATGGGCATGCGCGCAGCAGCTGAGAGGAAAGTCAGGAAACATTGATATAATATTATGTGGGGTGCGGTGGTTTAGTGGTGTGTTCGTTGCGTTGGATTCAGAGGGTTCTCAGTTCGAATCCACCTCAAGCCGCCGCGTTGGGATCTTTAGCAGGCCCTTCACTTGCAATTGCTTGTGCACTTCGGCGTGAACCTCCGATTCAGTGTATGCGATATATAATCGGGAGCGCCTCTGAGTATAGAGATTGACGGGGTGCTATAGGAAATGCGATAAAAAAATAATATTATAAGCAAGTGCGACTACAGTTGACATGCAAGCACTCAGAGTACAATATGCAAAAATGCACATAATATGTTATTTATGTAACAGTTGTAACTATATACACCTATCATTAAGTTTTATGTATATGCAATATACTGAAGCTATTTCGATAATTGTATTCGTATACACCAAGTATTTTGCAACAATGGAATGTTGCCTCCGTTGCACGAGTGCAAAACAACAATCCGTTTGGGACTGTTTTTACATGAGCAAATATATTAGCCTATATGCAGTATACATATATATATATAACTATATAATAGTATAATATATATACCTGCAATATATATATACATATATATAATGAAAGCATTTTGTGTAGTGATGTTTATTTATATTTCCTATACAATTGGATATCATATAGGCCATCATTATTGTGCAGTGTAATATATTGTCTTTATAGATTTTTGTTTTACCAAAAAGCTTTTCGGTAAAACAAAAATCTATACATACTCAGTGTGTATAGTGCATGTTTTTCGGTATTGCTACTGTATAGTACAGCGTATAATAGCCTACAGTGTAATCAAGTGTAATCAATGTGAGAATTGTCAAAAAATAACAGGGGGTCGGGGTGGTTGACTATGATCCACTTGCAAGGAATAGGGGTGTGAAAAACAGATTTTTACTATATATGGGGCTGTAATAAAGACTGGGGTTTGAAACTCCCAACCGCCCGCAATTCTCACTCTCAGTGTACCGGTAGTATATACTGTATTGTAGAGTAACTAGAGTTTAGACCTAATCTAGAATTTGTCGTGTAACCATATAACCATATTATTATGATATATAAGATTACACATAATGTATAAATATATAACCCGCCTTAACGAGAAGAGAAAGAACCTACACCAAGATACTTACAGGATCCTGATATGGTACAGAGACAGACAGACAGACAGACAGACAGACAGACAGACAGACAGACAGACAGACAGACAGACATGTCGCAGCTATACATCTGTACATACGCGCCTTAACGTGAAGAGAAAGAACCTACACCAAGATACTTACAGGATACTGATATGGTACAGAGACAGACAGACAGACAGACAGACATGTCGCAGATATACATCTGTACATACGCGCCTTAACGTGAAGAGAAAGAACCTACACCAAGATACTTACAGGATACTCATATGGTATACAGAGACAGACAGACAGACATACAGACAGACAGACAGACAGACAGACAGACAGACATGTCGCAGATATACAGAGACAGCTAGACAGAATTCTGATACGTAACGCGCTAAGGAACTTTGCTATTGAATATCCGATAACACGCCATTTCTACACGATTCCTTCATTTACGTCACACACCTGCATGATGTCATTGATTGGCAACTCGTCGTATAATTGATAGTCCGTGCTGCTTTGCCCGATGCGTTTACACTGTGCGCCAAACCTGACTACAACGTTAAGCCATTGACATACATGACGGCCATACAGAACTTAACAGAAGGGCATGTCAAGCCCCTCGACTAGCTTAGAAATCCAGTAGAAAGAAAGCAGATTGGGTGTGCAAGGACTGGGCCACCAGCTTCCAGGTGGGAGGAGTGAGTGTGTCATGGGAATGGAACGAAGCTCAACATGCGCTATATAAAACATAGTAAGAGTCATGCGTATGGCCTACCTACACGCACCGACGTATTTGTTTATTGATGAGCGTTTTGTGAATTTCGACTTCAATAGTCAACTTTGACCAGAAAGTTATCAATATTATTGCAGGCTGTTCGTTCTGTTAGTGCTTAAGATTTGTGTAATCTGTAATCTGAGTTCATGTAAGCTGTTTCAACTGCATAATTATTGTACAGTGGCATAGCCATGAATTTACGATGGGGGTTTGGAGTTTTTATGGCCTGGTCGGATACCCTTTCTGGCACCAACCCAACAGTATTACAGTAGATAAAAAGGGAATAAAGTATAACAAAGGGAATAAAGTAACAATTGTTACTACAAGCAAATTAATGTTTTGTTTTTCTTATTTTAGTGGATAAATAACCTTTAAATTTTTTTCCTAGGCCAATGTGGGGTTTAACCCACTAAACCCCCTTGTCTACGCCACTATAATTGTATACACTGTAAATAAAGTGTAACCGGTTGCGTTCTGTCTTGAATAAAAACGAAGAGTCTTATTAGTTTGGTAGAGTGCAGAAAGCTCAATGTATTGATCTATTGACCCATTCGTACTCTGTCCTGTTTTTCTATACTCTGCTCTGTTCTCTTTGCTTCTGTTCTATTCTCTTTAGTTCTATTTACTACTATATAGGCTGCCTCAATACATTCTATCCCAATCCGTTCCATTAGGCTTCTTTCCGTTCCATCATATTCTATTCTGTTTTTTTTATTCTAGTCTATAGAGACTACAGTTAATTGTCATCGGCCTATGTTTAACATCGCAAAGTCAATGTCATGCATGCTCACTTGAACTCTATAGCTCTACTCTACCTCATTTTCTTGTGTTCCATTCTACATGTTCTATATTTCATTGTATTTCATTGTATTCTGTTCCATTCTGTTCTATATTTCATTGTATTTCATTGTATTCTGTTCCAATATGTTCTATTCTGTTTCGTTCTATACTACCATATTCTACCCTATTCCAAACTATTTCACAAAGCCTATAGGTAGTAACTGAACACGTGACATCGTTACCGACGCCATAATCGTAATCGTAATCGTAATCTCCTAATTTCTAAAGCGCCACTGGAAAGCCAAGCGCGGGGCACCGGCTTATTCACGAGCGCTGCGTTGCGTTAGAAGGGTTGTCCGTGAGAGTAGTCCGTGGTGGTCCGGGTCGAGTTACATAGCCATAGTGGGAGGGATGTTTAGAGAACGCAATGGTAAACACTCTATAGCACGAAAATCACACGGACGCTGGATCGTTTCCCGATGCTATCCTATATAAAGGTCCACTCAACCTTCCTATCCGCAGATGGCGTTGGTAACATGATTAGTATAACAGTTACTGTAGGACATGATGGGAGCCTTGTTGGCTGCCGACAGTATTAATATCGACTTCTGCATATAATAACTTGTGATCATCCGTCATATATGATATAGGCCTATACTATGAATTATTGTAATTATTCTGCGTTGTGCCTGTTTGAAATTAAACGAAGATTAATAATAAACCAATGCATCATTGCTTGTGCTTTGTATACGTTAACAGGGCTGTTTTAAACAAATTTTTAGAACTGAACAACTCCTTTTCTTTTCCATCGTCCATGGTAAATTACTACCAATCGATAAAGGACAATGACCTTTTTTGCTAGTTTTAACTGTGCAGAAGTGCTTTAACAGCTGCACATTTTGTGTACAATTGCACGTTAAAAAGTCCTGTACGTTAGCGGATCGTCGTGGTATGCATAGTTTGTATAGTCTGTATATATTGTATACGCTGTAGGTTGTTTGTGGCGAAAGAAGTTGGAGGACGAGTGATGGGAAATACGCACGATACGGAGATCGCCCGAATTGAGGCGGATCACATCAATACGAAATGGAGAACAACCGACGACTATCGATGGGGCTACACGGGCGATCGGGGTAATTTCACCCAACATCGGGGCCAAGATAAAGTTGACCTCCTTTTCCAACTTATGCACCTGTCAATGCTTGTCGTACTTAACTATGTTTCTTATCTTTCATAAATGTACCCTGTCGTATCTTATGTTAATAGACCTACACTCTCCCAACAGATCGTGAATAAACTTACCACAAGGCATTCTACCCTACCAATTTCATGGCCTGGCTTCTACGAGCGCCTGTGGAAGGTTTACCTTACTTGACGATGAAGAGACGTAATCCTGGCAACTACAGGTTACTTCGTGGGCTTAATTACCTAATCAGAGCGGGTGCCATTTGAGCCCAGTCATATACTGACCAGTCAATCTAGGAGAGTGGGAGGATCGTCCGATTGGGGAAAGGCCGACTGTGAGGGGAAGGAGATGATTGAAGCCAGACATCCTCGGACTACGATAAGAATCAGTTAGGCGCAAAGAGCTGAAAGCAGTGGCGGGAATACCCTGTGTATACTTTGACCGCCAATTGCGACCGGCTGGCCTGGGTCACCTGCTGGACAAGAGTCCGCCCATGCATCTGTCTCTGCCTGTCTGGCCTTGTGACTGTGTGGCCATCTAACTGTCTGAGTGTCTGTCTATCGATCCGTCCACCCGTCCGTCCGTCCGTGCATCCATCTATCTGTGTGTCTAGTAGTGTCTACCTGTCTGACTCTCTTACTGTCTGTCTGGCCGCGTGACTAAGTATAGGTTTGTCTGTCTGCCTATCAGTCCGTCCCTTTATGTAACTGACTCTCCGTTTCTTTGCCTGTTTAACTATCTGTCAATCAGTCCGTCCGTGCGTCCGCCCGCCCGTTGGTCCGTCCGCCTGTTGCAACGAAGTGACCTGTGTATTTAGTGTACTTCATTAAAAAATACGCCGAAATTATTTACAATTTATTTACTATCATTGTATCTACATGTATATGACACGTTCATATAACAATGGCGGACCCACGGGTCTGTGATAGCCTACAGGCATGCCTGCCACTAGCCTAAATGGTTCACGCCAAGGCTCTTTGAATTGTGTGGATTGATCTTGGGTTCACGCTGTCTATTACTCCCTTCTTTGAAGTTCTTTCTCATCCACAGCACCTTCCTCATAGGATGCATTCTTAGCTTAGCCTTTAGCCCATGACACCGGCCGAGGCCAAGACTCTGTCGTTTGTCGGTCAGAGGTCATAGCACCAGTACAAATTATACACACGGAGACCTCTATGTTTGAAAGTAAATAAGTAAGTGTGCGTATATGTACAATCCGTATGTTTATATCTAGCATGCGTTTAAGTTATTGACATCCATCCATCCATCCATCCATCCATCCATCCATCTATCCGCCCACTTGCCGCCCGCCCGTCGTTCCGTCCGTCCGTCCATCCGTCCATCCATTAATCCGTCCTTCCGTCCGTTCGTCCATCCATTAATCCGTCCGTCCTTCGTCCTTCCATCCATCCATTCATTCATATATTCATTCATTCATTTATTCATTTATTCATTTATTCATTCACTCACTCATTCATTCATTCATTCATTCATTCATCTACCCACCCACAATCCAATCCAATCCATCCATCCATCCACCAACTCACCCATCCAGCCACCAATCCGTCCGTCCTTTTGCTCAATCATTTCTTCATTCATCTACCCACCCACCATTTTCCTATAAGTCCAATAAAGTATTTTCTTACTAAGTCTTATTTTTCACTTAGTCCAGCAGTCTGATGACGACGTAGGCTAATTTATTTCGATGCATGACCAAAAAAGCAGAAATTGGTTCAAAACAGAACCAAAGGTTTAAATGATGATGATGATGATGATGATGAGGATGATGATGATTATTATGATGATGATGATGAGTTTTCTGCCGGATTGTCACTGGCTTTAAAGCCACCTTTTAGCATGAGATGAGTGAGGTGGTTTCCCATTGCCTTCTTCAAAGACAATTCTGGGCGAGCAACCTGCATGTCCGACGTCGCTACGCGGTGGCTTGGGGTAGATTCAAACCTGCAAACCTCCTGTCACAAGGCACAGAACAAACCGCTACACCACCGCTGCCATGGGTCCAAATAGAATACTGAAGTATTTATATGTAGGCCTATATAATTATGTTTACCACGTTTAGTATAAAGTTCAATTGACTATCTTTATTTATTTTATTTATTTTTATTTATTTATTTATTTTTTTTTTCCTCAACCAAAACAACAAACAGACATGATACAATTATGGCATTGAATAATACATTAACATAATTTGGTGAAGAAGGGGAGACCCAGAAGGGATAGAAAATCCCGCTAATAGGGCCACCCATAATTCATGTAAAATATAAAAGAAAAACATGACAGAGCATTCAATTGTAGGAATAAAAAAATGATGAGGGAGAGAGAAAAAAAAAAATTAAGCAATCGACATTTCTGTATATAACGAGAAAAACAACTCTTAACTAATGACTTAACTAAAGACTTAACTAAGGGCTTGGCGAGACCACTGAGCAGAAACCTTAACCATTACATATCAGGAAGTGTTTTAAGTAAATAAAGGCGAAGTTTATGCTTAAATAATCTTGTGTTAGGTAGGGAATGAAGATGTGTAGGGAGAGAGTTCCAACATTGGGAGCCAGTATATTGTATAGAGAATCGACGAGTATTAGTATGTGCGTAGGGAAGGTCATAAACAGTTAATTTTCTAGTTGAATAAGAGTGGCGATCAGAGGTAAGGTTAAAGAAATCATTAAATACAAGTGGTAATAGGCCATGGTTATAACGGTACATAAACTCTCCTATTTGCAAGTGCCTAATTTGATCGATCTTTAATAATCCAAATTCCTTGAAATACAGAGCGGTGTGGGCTCGGCGAGGAATATTAGCTATAAAACGGATTGCATATTTTTGAAGGGTGACTAGTCTGATAAAATTAGATTTGTAAGTAGACGTCCAAATTAAATTACAGTAGGTTAAATAAGGATAAATAAGAGAATAGTATAGCATAGACCGGATAGAGACAGGAATCAGTTTAGATGAGCGAAATAGCACACCAACAGTCTTAGCAATTTTGCTAGAGATATTATTGATGTGTTCCTTCCAATTTAGATGCTGGTCAATGTAAACGCCCAAAAATTTTGTGGATGTTACTTCGGTGATAGGAGTCCCTTCAATAAGTAGAATAGGAAGTTCATTGGGATATTTTTTCTTATGGGATCTGAAGAGGATGTAGTTGGTTTTATCCAAATTTAGAGTAAGTTTATTAGATCGAAACCAATCAACGACTCGGTGAAGCTCGGAATTAACAGTGTTGAATAGAGTATCAATAGATTTATCAGAATGAAATAAGTTAGAATCATCAGCAAATAGCACAAAATACATAGAAGGCGATACATTGGGTAAATCATTAATATAGATTAAAAATAAAAGAGGTCCAAGATTAGATCCTTGAGGGACACCGTGAGAAATGAGTTGTAGATCAGAAGTACAATTGTTAACAGAAACCAGTTGAAAACTGATAAGTAGCCTTAGTATCTCTTTCGCCCCTGATTCTATGGCGGACCACCATGGAATACTCTAATGGACAACACTTTTGACTCAACGCAGCGCTTGTGAATAAGCTGGTGCCACACGCTTGGCTTTCGAGTAGCGCTGTAGAAATTTTGAGATTGTACGATCGTTGTCAATTGCTTACATACTTACTTAGATGCGTGACCTGATTACGCGCGTTGGATAAATGGAAAATTAAACTTAATATATATGTAGGGCAGTAAAAATATTTTACAACGAAGCATATTTAGAACATGCAAATACGACAACCATTATCTCCGATTAATTAAATAATTGTCTAATTCTACGAATTTTACAGTTTACTGAGGGACTTTTTTTAATGTCATTGGGGTAACAGCGCGCACGAATACATCGCAATGCAGAGGCTGCAAGAAGAAGGGCCGCTTACCAGCCGCCATGTTTTTCAACCACGAGGTGTATGTAAGAAGACTGAAATTTGACTGTAAGTTTGCTCCTTGGGAGTATGGTATGTTGTACATCGCATTGAACTGCCTTGACGGATCACCATAACGGTAAGTTAGCATGGGGGCCAGGTAGAGTGGTGGTTAACACGCTGGCCAAGAGTGCGAGAGGTAGTGAGTTCGAGCCCCCGTTGGGCGGATTTGCTTTGTAGGCTGCCATTGGCGCCGTGTAATTACAAAACTGTCTGTTCAGTTGGTAGTTAAGTTTAATTAAGATTACTGCATAACCTGTAAATGTAAAGCGCAGTGCGTCTTGCAGGCATTTAATTAAAGAAAATATATTATTATTTATTATTATTATTGTTATTTATGTGCTTCATTGTTTGTATGTGCACTTGTTATAGCGCCCCTTCAAGCTCTTTCTACTCAGAGGCGCTCCCGAATGCAGAGCGGACACTGCATCGGAGTTTCACGCCGAAGCGCTGAGCAATTGTGAGTGAAGGACTTGCCCAAGGTCCTTACGCGGCGATGTGGACTCGAACCTCGAACCTTCCGGCTTCAAGGCAACGACGCCACCACTACACCACTGCGCCCCAATGTGTTGAGACCTGAAACCAGAATTCCGAACCTGATGTCGACCGGATCTGCGAAATCGATTTTCTAAATGTCACACACGCAGCCTAATGATTTGGGCGAAAATATAGTATCGGGGACCGAATGACGACACTGAACCTAAGCCTAACTGACCCTCACGACACCTGACCTGACTCTAACCGACCCTCACGACGCCTAATCCTAACCTCTAGGTAGATGTCTAGAACGACTCGATAGCAAGTAAACGATATGGTGGCCACAGATAGAGGCAGAATAGAGCGGCCTCACCTACTGCGATCGATAACCCAATGTTTCCGAGAAAGTAAGTAATTCGGAATAATAATATTGGTAATCCCGAAGACTGCGTGCCTGTCCATGTACACAGTATGGCCGCCAAAGAAATCGCTAAAATAGAGCGCTGTGGCCTTAGCCTCAAATTTTATATTGACACTTATTTACTGCATATTTTCCCTCATTTATAACTTTATTAACCTGACCCTTTTACTTAGATCTTACGTTTATTACTTACTTACTGAGCGCATTGTATCATGCAATGCGGCTGATAGGTCGCAGTGCTGTATTTTAGCTAAGTGGCTGACAACCATATTGTTTTGTATGCAGGCACGCAGTCTTCGGGATTACCATATTTTCTTTATTGAACAATCCGCGGTTGACAGACCGCCAATTTCTTGGTGGTGGCAAAAGTAATTAAATAATCGTTGACAATTCATGCTGCGTTTTAGAGGCAGCAATAAGGTAAGTTAGAGAATAATAATGACAATTAAGTACACAAGCCACGTATACGGCGCCAAAAGTGCCATCCATAAGCAGAAAATAATCTCTTATGGGCCATCTATAATTATATTACGTGCGAAGAGAAATCGTAATTTGTGTTCTCTATTACGGCACCAAATAAATTATTATCTCTGAAACATTGAGCTATCGATCTAGGTCAGAGGGCTGGCGGAAATATTGGGCTATTGATCGCCGTAGGAGAGACCGCTCTAGCCTCTATCATTGACGGCCATATTGTTTAGTGCTACCAAGCCATTCTAGACCTCTACCCGTACCGACCATCATGATGCCTAACCTGAGCCCTAACCGACCCTCAAAATGCCTAACTGACACGTCGGTCCCTGATACTATAGTTACGCCATGATTTGTAATCCTGCGTTATCAACAACTCCTAACAGTTCTATATTTTATTCATTAATTGATTATGGAGGTTTATCCATCGTCCCTGCTTAATTACTACTTGGGAACGCTCCCGACCCAATCTTGACTGAAAAGTTCGGTTTTTATGTCATGCATTTAAAATAATGGTAAACATGTTGAGATCAACCCGAATCCTCAAAAAAGATTTGGCAACCATATTGCTTTGTATACAGTCTTTGGGATTACCCGACTTATATTTAACAAGAAATCTTGACGTCTACTTGACTTATATTCGACCAACGCTGAAACATATGCAGTGGCAAATTGGTTTTTACGACAACAAAATACAGGTTTACGAAATTACTCTTGGTAGCTTTCGGGAGTTAAGCTGTTTTCTATAAAACTGTTTTTTCGAGAAATCGCGCTTGTGTTTTTTCGTCATTTTTGGGGATTTCGGTTTACCTTTTTATTGAGCCACCAGCAAACACATTGCGGAGACCCTGATATGAACAACCAAAAAATCATATGCAATTTAAAAAACAGACAATTTCAGAGCCTAGAGAGAGTAAGGATGAGGTTTGGAATGAAAAGAGTAACATTAAAGTCATTTGAATGACATTAATTAGTGCTATTAAATCTTACCAGGTAAAGTAAGTGGTTTGCTGATAACGGTATATAAATGCATTGTTAGGCTATAGCTCTGACAAAGATAGATGTGGTGAGACCAGTCAAACATTTTATGCTGTGCTCACTGAAGTCATGAATTTTGTTTTGATTCAGATACTTTTGAATGACTGGCATTGAGTTCTCTCCGGCAGTGACAATTTCGTGCATACTTCAAGTTGAATCAAAGGTGAAATTCCAATTTGATTATATTCCTGTAAATTTGTGCTTGTTTTAAACCCGTCATAAAGCTTGCAAAATATTATGCGCTTCTTTAGAACCTTATAGTAAAGTATAAATTGTCACAGAGTAAAAAATCTGGTCAGAATGGATACCATTCTTTGTCATTTCATCTATATCTATAAGAAAGGATGTGGCTATGTATGTGACTTTGTCCAGAATGCATTTCCACAGTTTTTGAGCTTTTCACTCCCAACCTTCACTACTGTGTCTGTCTCGGCATCCGACATGCATTGGAGGGGTTCACGAATCTCTGCCACCATGGGGCCAGGGTGGGGCGGCAAACCCCCATTTTCCCTGTTGGATATTGCCCTCGCACGCTTATGACTGCACTTTTTTTCGGTCCCATACGCAATTACGCATAAATCCAGCCGCAGCGCTTGGCAACGTTTTAGACGTGTTTAAGAACAGCGCTTTTGCCAGTTCGTCTTTCGGTCCCATTCGCATAAAAGCAGCGGTTTACACCATTTTAGAGGTATTTAAGGTCAGCTCTTTTGCCAGTACAGATTTCACGGAGGTGGAGGGGTGGGGTCTGGGGTGGCGTTGGGGTCGAGGGGTGGGGTGAAGGGATGGTGGAGTGGGGTGAAGGTGTGGGGGTGGGATGGGGTGTGTAAATTTTCCTGAAACCCAAATTTCTCAGGTTGCGTACCGGTAGAGGTCGGAGTGTGGTGGGGTGTTGTGTGGTGGGGTTGTGGCCGGAGCGGGTCGAATCCTAAATTTACCGGGCAACGCCGGGTACCCCAGCTAGTCTACAGATAGATTTTGAAAATGGAACTAATACTTAGAGATCACAAGCATCTACTTTTGACAGGTCACGATTTGCAATTTTGACTTTGGAATAAGAGCAGTCTTATGTTTAGGCTATACGTGAGGCAGCCATGGGTATGAAGTGTTAGTTACTTCATTTTCTTAGCCTCTACATACAACGGTAGCTGTCATGTCCTCTCCCTTACCATCTCATTTTCCCGCTAATTGTCCATGTTGAGTATACTTATAACTGAGTTGACTAGCGGTGTAGGTGGAGCAGGAATCTCTGAATAAAATTTTACCCGACGTGGATTTGAACGACTTGAGACACACAATTTTTCAGCTGACAGCCTGATGTGCAGAGAATGTTGTTTACTTTTAACTGCAGTTACATGATGCCTGTACAGCGCACCAGGAGTAGAATTAGCAATATCTTATATATATTTTCGTAAGTCTGTGTGTTTGTGGTCTTGCTTGTTAGCAATACACGGCCCCAGTTTTGAAGCAATAGATCCCAATCCTTCGCAGGGGGTTCAGGTCGACCCGACACTCATTGGGGGTCGGCGAATCTCTGCCACCTCTAGGGCGACTCTTCATTGATGTTATTTCTTTTAAGAGCGCCGCTCTTTTGTCGGGGCCCTATTGTCGGCGCCCTTTTGACGGGGTGCCCACTTGATCAACTGCATAAATGTTGTGTGGATGCTGGAAATAACACCTGAATGCTGTCAAAAACTTGCCGAATCGATGCTGCAGCTCATTCAAACTGCTATCAAAACCTCCGTGTTATTTTTTTTATTGTAGTGACATTAAATGACTAACAGACAGTGAAAGCAATTGAAATAATTTTTGAGTTATCATTGTGTCTGTGTCAATCTGTGATTTATTCAAGTTACAAAGGTAATTGGCCAAAATCGATACTTTTGCAAAAAAAGATTTCTGAAAAAATATTCAATTCTAAGTATTAATTTTGTTCCCAGTGGTGTGTGATGACATTATACATTGAATAGGCACTACATAATCTGTATTTTCAAAAGTTGCTTGTTTTTCAGTGAATTCATTCTTTAAAATATGCCGGTCACAAACTTTTGGCCATTAGGAGTTTCTATTAGACCGGTGTGTTTTGTAGAACCCATTAACTGATGGTGCACTAAACATCTGCTGTAAAATGGTCTCAGTTGAGAATCCCTAAAGGGAAAATTTAGAGCAAAATATTCAATGAACTGAGCTCTGCAAATATTGTGTTGCTTATAGGAAATGTAATGGATGTATTCTTGTAATTTTTTAGGTTTCATCTTTGAAAAAGAGTCCCACTGGCGTATAGTGAGGCAAGTAGAACATTAATTATCATTCTTTGCTTTTTTAACTAACCCATAAATAACACATGCATTGTGCATACATATACAAAGACTGATGCATCAACTGTCAAATCAACTTAATTTGCAGCCATGATTGACATGACAGACTCAGATTTACTTGGAATTTGGCATACTTGTTGAATCACATAAGAATGTTAAACCCACATAAGAATGTTAAACCCAAGAGAACATTTTTTGATCAATTACATCACTCTGAAATACGGGTTGTCAATCTTCCAGCAGAGCTAGAAATGTGTTCTTGGTGTCATTATTCAGCTCTTACGATGACATGTTTGGGTAGATTAATGACAACTGTTGAAAACTTTAACATAGAGACCATATTTGACAATTTGACACTTTACATTCACTGTCCTTGCTGTGTTTCTTAAATCCGAAGAATCACACTTCTAGACTACAGAGTCTTGTACAAGACTGAAGAAATCGGAATGGGATTCTATAATTATTCAGTCTATAATTATGCAAAAAAAATTAAGTTGAACATTGGACGATTCCAATTTCAGAAGAATGGACATTGATATTCACAGAATTATAGAAAAAAATTCTAGCAGAGCAACCATTAGAGATCCCATTCTGATTTCTTCAGAGGCTGTTCGAGGTCGAGGTTAAAGTGCTAAATACTTGTCAAATATGGGCTCTATATTACACTTTTAAATAGTCATAAATAATCTACTCAGTAGAGCTGAATAATGACACCAAGAATGCTTCTAGCTCTCACACGAGCTGAGAAGTCTAAAGGAATGAGGCCAAGCGGGTTGGGTTAAATATGACCCATATCTTAGAAAGTAAATGACTCCCAACAATTGTTTGCAGATTACAACAAATTTTCATGAAAGTTTTGCCTCTGACATGAAATTTCCAATTTCCTACAGATTTTAGGCTTCTGGACATGAATATGACAATGACATCAAAGAATTGGCTCCAGTTTCTCTGAAATCATCAAGAGTTTCTATAAATAGAACAATGCATACATATGACATTTGTACCTGTAAATGTTCGCTTCTACATCCCACTGTCTCTTGTATAACTGCTCAGGATTATGTCTGCTGAGCATGCAAGTAGTCCTATGTATGTAAGAGCACTTGCTGCACCGCCTCTTCAAGACTCTAATCCGAAACGCTCCAGACTACAGTATGGTATTGGCATTGCCAGGGCTAACTGAGACTCATGTATTTTCAAATCGTGTTTATTCATTATTTATTCATTAATTTGTTCTAGAAATTTATTCATCGTGCTTTGTGCTCTTTGGCTATGAAGAAGCTCATGGTTCCTTTCACTCTTTGGTCACATAGCATTGAGCCTTCTCAGTTGTTAGCACCTCCACTTAAAATGGGTTCGCGCTGCACTTACTACCTCAGAATAATTTGACTGCTTTCTACCAGTTGCTCAAGTCCTTTTCTTTGGCCGTCTCTGAACTAAGTGTAGATCTGAGTAGACTAAGCACATCGGTCAAATGCATGGGTCCATGATTTTGTAATTCTCGTCTTGTAGCCATTGAAAAATATAGATAAAAATACCATATTTGAAACAATTTAGAACTGCATTAAAGCATTATTGGACCTGGGGGCCGTATGTACAAATATTTATGCTCTGTGTGTGTTAAATTGGTATGAAATAGTGAATGCAGTGCTTTTTATTTTTTAAATCGAATCTCATTTTAAATCGAATCTCATCAGTTACGAACATGTTAAGTTTTTCCTCATCTTTCTTACTTGTCTGGCACTGTGTATATACCAGTAGGGTTGTCCAGAAAAACAAAAAGTTTCAGAAAACACCCAAAGTGAGGTTTTTCCCATGATATTATTCATGTGTGGCCTACAGATATATGTCATTCTGAGGTCCCTCATGGCCCCTGAAGTTGTGTCAAGGCATTCACAACAGTCGCATTACTAACAGTATGTGAAAAATAGGGATGTGAACCATATGAATCGATGATATGATGTGACGCTGGGGGAGGGGCTGGGTCACACATCTGTGACTATTTGTGACAGTTTCTTACTAGATATTGTATGAATTTTGTGACGATGTGTAATGAGAGGGTTCGAGGTCAAAAAATCGTCCTAAATTGCGTGACGTCATTTATGGACGGCCCCCCTTATATTGCTCAGAATGTACATTTCAACTTGTTTTATTGCTGATTAGTCGAGTAATGAAAATTATATCAGTTTGGTGTCTAATAGTGCAACTGTGAGTCCTATCTGCTTCGCCATCAGTTGTTCGTATTGAAAATACAGTGCGATTTCTATCAAAATCGGTCCCAAAGTTCAGGGGCCATGAGGGACCTAAGGATGACATTTTAAAATTCTGTAAAAAATATCTGTAGGTCACACATGAATAAAATCATGGGAAAAATTTCACTTTTGGTGTTTTCTGAAACTTTTTGTTTTTTCTGGACAACCCTAATATACCAGTATCCAAATATCGTTAGGTCATTCAAAAATAATTCCAATGGAAAGAAGACAACCCTTGACTTAGCAGGTTTATAAGCCCTTTAGGGTTGTCCTTTTGACATCTACAGCAGAGAACTCTTCTGTAAATGTGTTGTCATTGCATATATTTTGTTGCTTTTTTGTTTGTCATTTAATAAATGACTTCAGTCAATACGATTGTAAATTTCGAGGGTGATTTTAGCATGACTGCACACTTTTGTCTATCACCCTCCAAATGGGTTGTCAAGGACACTATGTGTGAGGTCTATTGTCACATTATAATTAAAAATTGTATTCATTCTTTTTTTGTGATACTATTAATAAAATTCTGGTTCTTGTTTTCAGATGTTCCTGCAGTCATCGATCTGTAACAATGATCGTCGTCATTGCCGTGTTGCAAACGAACTTATAAATGAATCAAGAACGTAATTTTTTCATAGTCGACTCGAAAGCGCTGATAATCCACGGGATCGATGGCGCATCTCCCAACATCCTCTGCACTCGAAAGATACTCTCGATTGCCAACGCTCAGACTCTGAAAATCAAATTCTGTGTTCTCGCTTTGCTGCATTTTTTATCAACAAGATTAACAATTTAAAATGTAAAATTGCTAAATGTACTGCTTATTTTTTATGGAATGACCTGCTGCTTGACTCTGATTTCTCTGGATCTGCCTTCAGTGACTTGCCACATGTCCCCTACTTTGAAGTCTACAATCTTCTTAAAAGCATGGCTCCTAAATTATCCCAAATGGATTTCATCCCAACATCTCTTATGCTTTCCTGCTCTGATGTTTTCTCCCACCTTATTGCATGCTTGGCCAACCTGTCTTTTGCTGGAGGACATTTGCCGTCATGCTTCAAATCCGCTCTAGTCACACCCTTGCTTAAAAAACCTAACCTAGACTCTTCAGCAATCTTTCAAACTTCAGACCTATTTCCAGCCTTAATAACATTTCTAAGATCCTCAAACGTCTGTTTCTCACTCGTATTAAGAAACGTGAACATCACTTGTCCCAACTTCAGTCCTTATCAGTCATCTTACCGCAAAGGCTATTCCACTGAGACCGCCCTTGTCTCTACACTGGATATCATCTTCTCGTCTATTGACAACGGGAAAGCCTGCCTCTCAGTATGTCTTGACCTCAGTGCAGCCTTTGACACTGTTGACCATCAGTTGCTTCTTTCAAGACTTGCCAATAGCTTTGGCGTCTCTGGGACAGTCTTAAACTGGTTAGCTTCTTACCTGCGTGACCGGAATCAGCAGGTCTGCATTGGGACCGCTCAGTCTGAGGTCACTGTTTGCACTGCTGGTCGTTGTATAGTTCACTGCAATATTGCGTCCACCTTTGTTTGCATTTATCCTTATCCATTTTTATATTTCCGTCTGTGTCCTTTATTGCTGTTTGTTTCGGTTGCCATTTCCTGTTTACTTCCTTTACAAACTTGTATGCCTCCATTGTTTTCTCTTCCATTGTGCACTTCTCAATCTGATTGCATTTTTTCTCTATCCACCCCTGTTTATCTTTCTTCGCTGAGATCTTTACTCTGTTACACAAATTTTTGTATTGTGCTGTAATTTACTGTGAATCTTTCATTCTAATTTTCATTTCCATTTTTTCTCTCGCTAGTTCTAAAGTATCTGAATCTTACTCTTCGAATTGACTTAATTATTTTAGACTATGTGTTGTAGCAATTTCTATTGAGTAACAAATATGAAGTGCTTGTACCCTCAGATATCAAGTACTCATATTTGAGATTGTTTATCGTTGGAGTGTTTACTAGTTTTTCTGTAAGGTCTATGTGCTTTATGCGCAGCGTTATAGTACTTTAGTTTGCAATTACGGTTGTCATTCAGCCGAATGAACTGTAGTTCATGATTTGCTCATACCAATTTATTTTTAATTGTTCGTTTCTTTTGTAATAATTCCTGCACTTAAGTTGAGATCATTTCTGTTGCATATTATAAAATATTATGACTGCAATGTGATCAATTCTGCAATGACTGATACATTTCTGTAGAAATTTTTCTTTTATCTTTGTATTCACACCTAAGCTTTGGGTTATATCCTGCCATCTTGCCACTATTCGATTAAATGTTTATTCTAGATTATCATCGTTTGCAGGGCTTCCTTTTAAGACTTGCCCTTTGAAAAAAATTGTATTTGTATCTTATTAGTAACTTTATTCAGCTGTTTTACTTTTGGTTTCAATAAATATTATGGTTGTGGTTTTAAATGTAGATTACAACAAGTTTATGTAGACTTTACTAGAACATGACTAATTATGAATTTTGATTTTTTACATATCTTTTTGCCGATCACTTAGCATTTTGGAAGACTTTAATGTTAATTTTATTTCTTGATCCTGTTCTAAAAGTGTATCATTTGCTGAACATTGCTTCTATTATTATTCATGCAATTGTCACAGAATTGTTAATAATGTACCGAAAATTGATTAAATTCAGCTTAACCTGCTTTTATGAATAATTAAAAAAATTCTTTTTTAGTTTTTTTGCTAAAAGGTGATATTTAGCGTGATTGGTACTGACCATTATGTTCCGTTAAAGGCTATTGTTGCTGTTATTGTACTATTGCTACTGGTATTGCTAATAGCATGACTTGAAAAATGTTGGAGATTGTACTAGTACCATTGCTATTATGATTACTAATTATCAATTATTACTAACAATAGGATTACTGATATTTATATTAGTTACTATTGTTAATACTAGCACTACGATAACTAGCATCAGTTCTGTTATGATAGTATAAAAGGCATTCCTATTATGTAATAACATTGCAGACTTTCAAATTAATGTTTGTTTCCTATTAACTATTTGAGTTCTCTATTATAATCCTCTTACTTGACTTTTTGCTAGTGTAAGACTGATGCCGATCTTAAGACCTTGTTTTACTAATATACTCTTCAGTCTGTGTTTAATATAATAATTTGCATGCTTAGATCTCAGCAATTGTGACTATCCAATGTAAGCAGTTGCATACTGGAAATCAGGGCCCATCCTTGTTTAAACTATTGCTCTTTTACGGCTTCGTTTATACTTGATGATTGTTTGATTGGTGATGTTGACGAGTTTAAATGTAATAAACTCGTTGACTTTAACATATTATAATGCTGACGATTACATTAATAAAATTTATCATTGGGTTTTTCTGTTGTAGTATATTACGGTATTGAATAGTTCACTTTAATTACTAATTCTGATGAAAATATCAAGGTTCATTGACAATCATTGTATAGAAGTAGCACTGAAGGTTCCATATATTAGCCTGGGCATCTTATTATATTAGCTGGGCATCTTACAAAGTAAGATGCCCAGCTTTGCAGTTACATTACCGTTCCATGTAGAAAGATAGGACCCTTGGTGAAGTAAGCTCTGCAAGTCGCCACCTGGTTACCTAAGCAACTTGGTGAAGTAAGCTCTGCAAGTCGCCACATGGTTACCTAAGCAACTTGGTGAAGTAAGCTCTGCAAGTCGCCACATGGTTACCTAAGCAACTTGGTGAAGTAAGCTCTGCAAGTCGCCACCTGGTTACCTAAGCAACTTGGTGAAGTAAGCTCTGCAAGTCGCCACCTGGTTACCTAAGCAACTTGGTGAAGTAAGCTCTGCAAGTCGCCACATGGTTACCTAAGCAACTTGGTGAAGTAAGCTCTGCAAGTCGCCACCTGGTTACCTAAGCAACTTGGTGAAGTAAGCTCTGCAAGTCGCCACATGGTTACCTAAGCAACTTGGTGAAGTAAGCTCTGCAAGTCGCCACCTGGTTACCTAAGCAACTTGGTGAAGTAAGCTCTGCAAGTCGCCACATGGTTACCTAAGCAACTTGGTGAAGTAAGCTCTGCAGGTCGCCACATGGTTACCTTAACTATCCACCTGTTGGACAAACCCGAAGTAACCTTGACCTTACTTTGTGGTAAGGTACAGAAGTTACTTTCGAAGTAAGTTGTGGAGGTTGCCATAAGACATAGCTTAAACTATCCACCCAGTGGACAAGCCGTAGTAAGCTTAAGCTTACCATATGACACACTTCGCGATTAGAGTGTAGGTTTGATACCACTTACTTCATCGGATCTTATACCTTGTCGTACCTTATCATACTTGGACTTCCCTTATAACCTTTCTAAATCAGTCTAATTAATGTGCAGATCTTTATCCAGATACTCTGAACATGATGCTCAAGTGTTAAGTGTTGACTGTATATGGGAATACTTGATCTTGGCTCTACGTGTTTGCGAGGGGCCATGGCTTTTTATAGAAATTTTTAGAACTGCACAACACCTTCTTTCCCTTCACACTCTTCATCGTAAATTGCTTCTAATCGGATCGCAATGACCTTTTAAAAACTATTTTAACTGCACAGAAATAGAGACTCCATTTGGGGGAGGACAAGGGAGGCATTTGCCCCCCCCCCCAATTTGGCAGATTGTTCCAGCAGACGACATATTTACCTGCGCCCCAAGGTTTTCAAATGACCACATGTCCTGAGTCGGTCTGGCTCTGCAATCTGAACAAGGTCCTGTAGCAAACTATTGAAATTAATCGAATATGCGATACATATAAATTATATAATTATATTGTCGCAGACGTATAATTTTTTGCGTGGTGTCCGCCAAAACAAAGTCCTCTGGATGATTAATAGGCCTACTACTAATAATGAATAATGACAAATAATAAGTAATAAAAATAATCAACTAACAATAAATAAATTAATTATAATTATTATTAATACGATAATTGATGCTTATCAGGACGTTTCATCATCTCAGTATTTACAATTACTATTTACAAGTTATTTGTAATTAGCCTACATTAGCCTATTGGTCTACAACTGCACAAATTCATATTGAGCTGCACATTTTCTGCAGAACTGCACGTTAAAAAAGTTGACCTTATATATTATTGCCTAAAGCTACATCCGTCCGTTTGAACGCCCCTGTATCTTTCACTGCTCCTTTCACCTTCAGTTTTTGCTTCTCCAACGACGCCCGTCCGTCCGTCCGTCTGGCCATTTGGCCGATGGGGTCGTTTAAGCCCCAACTCCGTCGCAGGCCATCTGGCGAGAGAGAGGGAGAGAGAGCGAGCGAGGAGAGACAGAGACAGAGACAAAGACAGAGACAGAGACAGAGGGAGCGACAGAGACAGAGAGACAGAGACAGAGACAGACAGACAGACAGACAGAGAGCGAGAGAGACAGAGAGATACAGAGAGATACAGAGAGAGAGAGAGACAGAGACAGAGACAGAGACAGAGACAGAGACAGAGCACATTAACGATGCGCAGTAATCTTCGGAGGACGCAGTTGATCGATACTTAGCGAAAGATGTCGCCACCATTGGGGCCCTGCGTCTATTGACCTCCGCAAGAGCCTCGTCTCCAGTAATGACGTCATTATCAGGGTTAACATTTCCGCTTCCGGTGAACCGGCTGAGAGCGTCAGGATGATTGGTGAGTGGATGGACGCATGGAATGGAGGAGCAGGAGAGTGGGGAAAGAGTTGGACTAAGAGGAGAATGGGAGAAAGGAAGAATTGGGGAAAGGAGGAGAAGAGATAACAAAATCAACTGGAAAAGATGGAGAGGGAGTGAGGCATAAGTGGGTTTCGAGGAAAAGGCTGGAGGAGAGGTTAAGAAATAATAGATATGCCTACAGTAGCAGAGTTTGCAGAAGAAGTAGAAGAACTATTATTAGTCTCGGAATTTAAAAAGATGCTTCGATAAAACTTAAAAATACAAACTACAGTCTTTCAGAATTTAAACTAAAATGCTGACAGTCCCCTGTCTGTAAATGCTAATTTAATCATGTTCTGCTTTTGCGTTAGTTATTTTTTGTAATTATGATGAATTATGTATATGTGGATGATCGGGGGATAGGGTAAAAAAACTCATCTTGACATCACTTCCCGCCAGACAGAGATGCCAAATTATTGTCTGCCACATTTCTTGACTTATGCTGATCCAGTAATATTAATTGAGCAACCTTTTATGTGAACATTTGTGGAGCACTATCAGTCACTGCATCTTAGAAATCACTGCCCTATATATGAAGTCAGACGTGACTTCCGGCCTTGCACCGGAAATAGCCACCAGCGCCACTGAAGACTTTCCGGCAGATGGTGCTTCCTTAATTTATTCAGGAGAAGTTAATGTTAATCCGTTTTGCATGCTTGGGGATATGCGTGCTGTAATGCAGGAATTGATCTGTATACGTTGCACAATATCGTCGATTTGTGTGTAACTAATAATTGATTCTGTACAACGTTGTAACCGATCCTTATGTAGGATTGCAAACGATCTAAATTCAATTCAATTGCAGTTTTTTGAAACCCGGCATATAACAATTTCAGTAGCAAAATAGCAATTGAACGAATATTACAAAGAAAATGATTCAGTACCGAAAATTATAATTAGACATTAGACTTTTATTGACCCCATTACAATTATACATACATGTAACTAAATATAAACTTAATCAGAATTAGGCAAATTCACATGAAGAGTAGGCAGAATAACAACGTGGGAGCAATTATAGGCACACCATAAGGGACAAGTCCCGCTGACTAGGGGCCTAATTACCATTGAGAAGTGCAATAAGACAATGCCGTTTATTGCGGTAACAAAGGGCACACATGAAGGGACGGGTCCCGCCATATATATATTATATAGGGCCCAAACTCGTAACCTATCTCGTTGCTAACTATTTCCAAATGTAGATATAAATATATAAGTATTGATTTGCTACACTGTAAGCATTGTAATCGGTATATTATAATATACATGTTATGAAGTCATTCATTCATGTGTACGCCGACAGGACCGGAGACTTGGTGGGTGCACTACCCTTCGGCGTCCGGAGGCATGCAGTCCCCAGTGGACATCATCACTGAAGAGACGATGACAGACACGGACCTCGGAGCAACTCCCATCCAGGTCTGCTACCACTCCGGAGCCAGCATCATGCAGCAGTCGACGTCCATGGAGCAGACGGACTCGTCGCCAACATTCCTCAATGAACTGAAGATCCTCGTCAACACTGGCAACACAGCCAGGGTCAACATCGTCAACTCACGATCCTGTACGTCGACCGATCAACGCTTCTTCTCGCGTCTACTCTTCTCTGCTCTGTTCTATCTTGTTCTATCTTATTCTATTATATCTGATCTTATTCTATTTTGTTCTATCTTATTATATTTTGTTCTATCTTATTCTATTTTGTTCTATCTTATTCTATCTTGTTCCATCTTATTCTATTTTATATCCTGTTCTATTCTACTCTGGTCCGCTCTATTACCGCTCTGCTCCTTTCTATTTTGCTCTGTTGGTCAACTGCTCAAATCCATCTGCTGTTTTCCACACCTTGCAATCATATGTCTTTAACTACCTCTACTCAAATTTCCTCTCATGTCCATGTCCTTCCTCCCTCTCTCACTAACTCACTAATCATCCAACTTCCAGTCCGCCCTTCCAGTAATTTTTTACCCACTCTCCCTGCCACGAATACTGCCTCCCTCACTGTTTCTCTGCCTGCCTGCCCGCCTTTTTTCCTGACTGCCTGCATGTTTGCCTGCCTGCATGTATGCACGTATGCATGTATGCATGCCTGCCAGGCTGTGGACATACTGTAACCGATCATTTACATACATGTAACGCTGTAATCTATCGTAGTATAACGCTGTTACATGATTGCTGTCTGCCTACTTGTTTGCCTACCTGTCAGACCTGCTGTCTGCCTACTTGTTTGCCTACCTGTCAGACCTGTCTGACTGTCTGTTTGTCTGTCTGTGTGCCTGAATATCTGCCTGTCTGCCTGTCTGTTTGTCTGACTGTCTGTTTGTCTTCTGTCTGTCTGTTTGTCTGCCTGTCTATCTGTGTGTCTGTCTGCCTGCGTATATTCTTGTGCTTGTTTCAGACATTTCCGGTGGTCCGTGTAAGGGCTACACCTACGTTCTCGAACAGTTCCACGTTCACTGGGGTGAAAGTGACAGCAACGGTTCCGAACATTTCATCAACAGCCGACCGTACGCCGCTGAGGTAAGAACCGTCTGTAATCTGTAATCCTCTTCAACCCTCTCACGATTACTCTTCTTAGCGACAGAGGGAGATGATTGGGCGTGTACCCTATTTGCTGTTCAACGACACTTTGTAATGCCAAAGATGATTATAACCTAATAATTTCCTTTAGGCATGGGCGGAGTTTGGTTTCCGTTCTTGGAGGGGTTATCAATTTGTTGACGAGCGGCGCCAAAAAATATTAAAATATTTTCTCGGGCCCCAAAAAGTTGATGACTTTTTTTAGTCCTCGGTCTGAAATCTCGGCGAAAAATACTAATTTTCCCGGCCAAAAAAGTTGATGACCTTTTATAATTTTTTAAAACTTTTTTAGTCATGGGCCTACTTAAGTTTCGTGTTCGTGAAAAAGAACAATTTTCCGGAAAAATGTCAGAGTCTTCGCCTTCTTGGTGATGGGGGGGGGGGGGGGCTAAGCCCGAAAAAAGATGCCATTTACACGGTAAAAATGACTCTGGGTCTTCTTGGGGAGGGCTTAGGCATCGACAATCTACAACGTCGATATAAGAATTCGCAAAGTGAATCAGTGGCGGATCCAGAACGTTTCAAAGGGAGGGGGCCAAAATTTTCGGTCTTGTGGGTGGAACAGGGGAAAAAAATTTGCGATTTTCGCCGGGAGAAAAAAGTTTATCAATTTTTCGGAAAAATATACCAACTCATCCGCCAAAAAAGTTGATGACCTTTTTTTTTTTTTTTAGTCATCGACCAATTTTTCGGGTGAAAACAAGATGCCATTTTCGAACGGGGGGCCACGTCCCGTACGATTTTGTGATGGGGGCCAAATGTCCTGTTTTTCTCTGTCACTACATGTGTTTAATGGCTTCTTCAAACCAAATGGGGGGGCCACGTTCCATGCAATTTTTAAATGGGGGCCATGGCCGGATTGGCCCCCCTGGATCCGCCCCTGAAGTGAATATATACTTTGTGTGACCTACAAAATGTAGTTGCCATAGGCGTATGATATATATATAATTATATATATATATATGCATTACATGATATACATCACAGTTGTAGGCCTATATATATGTCAGATGAGCAAACACGTTGCCTCTCTTACAAAGGGCATATGACAGACCATCACAACAGAGTACACCCAATATTTTAGATATTTTGTCAATCTGCTGCCTCTATTTAACGTCATCAGCGAATGCGAAAGAAATCTAATCTTCTGCACCCGTCATATCAACGCAACTCCATTTATATTAATATTATCAACATCAATGCACTAACAAAGATAATGACAGTAATACTCCATGCGCTGGCTTCCTACCGCATTGAGTACAGCATCGCTGCTCTTGCGCTGCAATGTCAGCTGGGTCTCGCCGCAGACAATACCTGCGAGAGCTTTGTTGCCCGTCGGTATGAATTGCAAGGTTGCCACCCCTCTGCTCTGCACAGAAGGGTTGCTCTTAGTTCTATTTGCATGAAACTCAGAGCGGTAATTTTTTGCCGTGCTTCGGTCGGGATTGTGCCTCTCAGCAGTACACTTGAAGAGGCGCTAGAGAATGCAGGAGTGCATGAACCATTTAATAGAAAAATTCATGAGTGCATGAACCAATCAATATTATCCAAAAACTTGTGGGGAAATAATCATAAATCGTGCTCTTTTTACGCTCGAGGAACGTAAGTCCGTCGCGGACCAATGGCTTTTTGTGCGAGCGCCTCTGAGTGGGAAGCTTGAAAGGGCGCTATAACAAATGCGCATACAAGCGTTTAGCCCTTTAGTAACCGAGGTATAGGATTATCCATACCATTTGCTATACTCTTTGGTCGGTGATACACCCACCATAGTAGCTGTTACACTCCTCTGATCCTACGGTAACTCGACCCGGACCACCATGGACTACTCTTACGGACAACCCCCTTGACTCAACGCAGCGTTCGCGAATAAGCCGGTGCCCCGCGGGCCCGCGCTTGTCTTTCGAGTGGCGCTTTAGAAATTAGGAGATTACGATAACGATTACGATTACGAAGTTAAATAATGCTTTCCAATTTCTAAAATTTAGATCTACGCTGCTGAGCTAATGCGGCAGTCGACCGCTAGAAAGATGTTCGTGTCGTCCACAAACCTAATCAGACTCAAATCTGACTAATTAATTGTTAAAAAAGTCTACATACAAAAGAAATTAGAGAGGAAGATGGCCGAACCCTGAGAATTCCACATATTATTGGTAAGAGAGATATATAACTACATGCTTGAGGTACTTCACTGGCTCCCTATTCGCCAGCGTATTGAGTTCAGGGTAGCTGCATTGGTATGGCGATGTTGTCAGGGCCTCGCCCCAATTTACCTCAGAGAGCTATGCAGCTTTACATTGGGTATCCAAGGACGTCGTCAGCTACGCTCTGCTGATAGGGGAGTCCTCTTAGTTCCTTTTGCTCGTACTACTACCATGAAGAATCGAGCCTTTTCTGTGGTTGGACCAGTGGTCTGGAATGGCCTTCCTTTTGAGCTACGCCTACACCCTGGGACTCTACCAGGATCCTTCCTTACTAAACTTAAAACTGTTCTTTTTGGGCGCGCTGGAGTCGGGAGCGCCTCTGAGTAGTTTTTTTTTGAAGGAGCGCTATATAAATGTCCGAATGGATGAATGAATGAATAAATATATTATGAATTTATGACGATGGTCATAACCTTTATAGCCCATTCTTCTAAATCAGAACTTTGCTTGGCCTGATATAAGCTGACGTTGATAAGGAAAATACCTTTCTGCACATACATAGGCCTCTGCATAGTAAAGAAAATTATATTTTATGTTAATAGACTATTTAGATTGAGGTAGTGCCAGACAGGTGGCAAACACACGCTCATGTAGCCTACACATTTGTTGACCTATATCTTAAAATGCTGCTGTGGTTGCTGTTGTTGCTGTTGTTGTTGTTGCTTTTGTTGTTTTCGTCGCCGGCTGACGTAATTGAAGCGAAAATGCGCGTCAAACAAAGAAGCCCATTACTGCTCCCTAATAAATCGTGCGTTGCATGAAAATAAATCAATTTGGTCGTTTCCATTGCATTCCAAGTCTTTTCCAGCATCCACGTAATCCACATCGCTTAGGCGGCATGTCGGAATGAATCGTGCCTCTTGGAGCTCGCTAATTCCACGGCGGCTCATCGCAATTTTTCCAGAGACTAGTGTGGATTAGTAACGGCACCGGCAAATAGTGATCCTATTTTATGGCAGAAGGTTGTAGATATGACCATAACATGGACGGATTAAGGAAGTGGGAGCTAGGGGAAGGAGGCTCAATGATGAGACAATGGAGAAATGGACATGATGGATAAATTATAGAGAATCAAATGGAAGGAGAAACAAAGGAATATGCGTATAAGACAGAGACGTATATAGGATTAGGAGGATATCTGTCTGTTTCTGTCTCTGTCTCCGTCTCTATTTGTATGTCTGTCTGTCTGTCTGTCTGTCTGTCTGTCTGTCTGTCTCTCTCTCTCTCTCTCTCGCTCTCTCTCTCTCTCTCGCTCTCTCTCTCTCTTCCTCTCAACATCTTCCAATGCATCGCTGCATGTATCATCGCACCTGAGTTTGAATTTAAATTTGTGGATACATTTCTTCACTGATAAAATTTACGATTTGTCCATAATTTTTTGGAGCGTTTAACGCATCAAGAAAACAGATTTCACTTTACACAGGCTGAGCGGATCCAAGGATTACTCGATAAATGTGGACATCTAAATCTCCTCCATGTTGACTATTCCTATTGTCTCCTTCCCTCCTCTCATCCATCCATCAACCCGATATATTTCTCTTTCCATCTATCCACCTATCTATTCTTTTCGTCTTCTATTTGTGTTTATCCATACGTCCAGGGTGAGAATTGCCGGGGGGGGTTGGGGGGTTTCGACCCCCCCAGTCTTTCTTAGAGCCCCATGTTAAAGTATGTTTTTTACACTCCAATTCCAAGTGGATAATGGTCCAACCCCCCCAGTTATTTTTCCACAATTCTTACACTGCATACGTCTTTATTTGTCTGTCTCAAGCCATAGCTTATTGTTAATCTTCTCTACATTGCAACAGCTTGAAATGTTGCAGAATCTGCGCCATACACGTGAATATGAAATATTCTTGAGACATTGTGGCTCCATACACGTAATGAAAATAGTGTCCAACAGATGCCACCCGTTCATTCATTCATTCATTCATTCATTCATTCATTCATTCATTCATTCATTCATTCATTCATTCATTCATCCATTCATTCATTTATTCATTTATTCATTTATTCATTCATTCATTCATTCATTCATTCATCCATTCATTTATTCATTTATTCATTCATTCATTTATTCATTCATTCATTTATTCATTCATTCATTTATTCATTTATTCATTCATTCATTTATTCATTCATTCATTCATTCATTCATTCATTTATTCATTTATTCATTCATTCATTTATTCATCCATTCATTCATTTATTCATTTATTCATTCATCCATTCATTCATTTATTCATTTATTCATTTATTCATTCATTCATTCATTCATTCATTCATTCATTCATCCATTCATTCATTTATTCATTTATTCATTCATTCATTCATTCATTCATTTATTCATTTATTCATTTATTCATTCATTCATTTATTCATTCATTCATTTATTCATTTATTCATTCATTCATTCATTCATCCATTCATTCATTTATTCATTCATTCATTTATTCATTCATTCATTCATTCATTCATTTATTCATTTATTCATTCATTCATTCATTCATTCATTCATTCATTCATTCATTCATCCATTCATTCATTTATTCATTTATTCATTCATTCATTTATTCATTTATTCATTCATTCATTTATTCATTTATTCATTTATTCATTTATTCATTCATTCATTCATCCATTCATTCATTCATTCATTTATTCATTCATTCATTCATTCATTTATTCATTTATTCATTTATTCATTCATTCATTTATTCATTCATTCATTCATTCAGTCATTTATTCATTCACTCACTCATTCATTCAGTCATTTATTCATTCATTCATTCATTCATTCATTCATTCATCCATTCATTCATTTATTCATTTATTCATTCATTCATTTATTCATTCATTCATTTATTCATTTATTCATTCATTCATTTATTCATTCATTCATTCATTCAGTCATTTATTCATTCACTCACTCATTCATTCAGTCATTTATTCATTCATTCATTCATTCATTTATTCATTCATTCATTCATTCATTCATTCATTCATTCATTCATTCATTCATTCATTTATTCATTCACTCATTCATTCATTCATTCATTTATTCATTCATTCATTCATTCATTTATTCATTTATTTATTTATTCATTCATTCACTCATTCATTCACTCACTCACTCATTCATTCATTCATTCACTCACTCATTCATTCATTCATTCATTCATTCATTCATTCATTCATTTATTCATTCATTCATTCATTCACTCATTCATTCATTCACTCATTCATTCATTCATTCATTCATTCACTCATTCATTCATTCACTCATTCATTCACTCACTCATTCATTCATTCATTTATTCATTCATTCATTCATTCACTCACTCACTCATTCATTCATTCATTCGTTCACTATTCACTCATTTATTTATTTATTCATTCATTCATTTATTCATTCATTCATTCAGGCATTCATTCAGGCATTCATTCAGGCATTCTTTCAGGCATTCATTCATTCCGTCAGTTAGTCAGTCGATCAGCGAATCGTTCATTCAGTCGATCAATCTATTCATCCGTGCATCCATCCATCCATTCCTTATTCCGTCCAATCCCATCATTCAACGCGATTACCCTTCGCCACCCATTCCTCGATCCATCCATCCATCCATCCATCGTGAAATCGTCCTTCCATCATTCCTTTGTCTCTTTCTTTCCATGCATTCCTACATCCAACCGATAAATTCCTCTTTCCATCCATCCACCCGTTCATCCATCCATCCATCCATTTATTCATTCTTCTTCTATCCACTTTCCTTCCTGCGTTCCTCCGTCCATCCGTTTATTCGTCTCTCAAATCGCTCCATCCGTTTATTCCTCCATCCATCCATCCATCCATCCCCGTCGAGGCCAATGATTCCCCTTCCGGTCTGCCTCGCTCTGATAAAACGCCATCCGGCGCTGCGACGTCGGAACGGAAGTGAAGGGCCGCTGGGAAAACAGGGGAAAGCGGAGGAGGGACTGGAGGGAGACTGGAGGGCCATCCAGTCGTCCTCCTACTCCGCTCTGCCCGGTTTTGCGGGCAACCTAAAAACCGTCAACACCGGGTGTGCTTGAAATTATGTACCAAAAAGGTTGTGATAGCTCCGAGGCCTCCAATAATTGCATATATAGTTGGACAAGAAATATGTTTATGTGTATACGCTTATGTGTGTATGTATGTATGTATGTATGTATGTATGTATGTATGTATGTATGTATGTATGTATGTATGTATGTATGTATGTATGTATGTATGTATGTATGTATGTATGTGTGTGTGTGTGTATGTATGTATGTATGTATGTATGTATGTATGTATGTATGCATGTAGTGTATGTATGTATTAATACATACATATATCACTTTTTCTTTAAGTTTCGATACGGCTTTCACCTAATGAGTTTTTCCATACTTATAACATTTTATGGCGTCTGATAATGACTTTCGAAAGGCGCTATAAAACGTCGGACGGAGAGAAACGAGTGAGCGAGATTGGTATCGATGGAGGAAAAGGTGATGGGACGGAACGAGGAAAGCACAGATGGACTGAGAGAATGTGGAAGACGTGGAGGAAGGGAAGTGGAAATTTTCCGCTCTTAATACTCTCGGCTTTGTTACTCGTCTCCATCCGATTCCGATTGGACTGAACTGCTCCGGCGGTCTTTATGACAGCTTAACTGTAAATGGACGATCGATAAACGGCAGTCCCTTCCTCGTGCTCTCCAACTGCGATCTTCCATTAGATTAGATTAGATTGCATCCGAGCAGATTAGATCCGCGTCGAGTTACTGTCTTGACCCTAATCGTAAAACTGTGGAAGCGCGTTAATAGAAATAGCGTCTGGGAACGGGGTTCAAATATTGCACGGAATTTATTTCCCACCACACCGTCGTCGTCTGCGTCGTGGACGCCAAGCGAAATCGATATGTTATGACTCATCTCCGTTCTTCGCCAACGCATGGCCCGGTGGCGCCCTCTGGGATGGGGCTCAGGGGGGGCGCCATCGGTGAAATACGACTGTGTAGACTGAGGCGGAGGAGGGAGATGGAAAAGAGGAAGGGGAATCGGTGTTGAAAGGACAGAGGATATACACTACTGATGTTCGCCTGATTATTTGGAAGCTAAGCTTATATGATGCTGGTTTTGGTGGGTGGATGGATGGATAGATTTATGGCTGGCTGGCTGGCTGGCTGAATGGGTGGATAGATGGATAGATGGATGGATGGATGGATGGATGGACGGACGGGCGGATAGACGGATGGATGAATGGATGGATGGACGGATGGATGGACGGACGGACGGATAGGCGGATGGATGGGTGGTGGGTGGATGGATGGATGGATGGATGGATGGATGGGTGAGTGAGTGGATGGATGGATGGATGGGTGAGTGAGTGGATGGATGGATTTATGGATGGATTGATGAATGGGTGAATGGATGGATAGATGGACGGACGGATGGATGGAAGTTGGATGGATGGGTGGGTGGGTGGACGGATGGATGGATAAATGGATGGATGGATTTACGGATGGATGGATGGGTCGATGGATGGGTGGGTGGATGGAATGACGGACGGACGGACGAACGGACGAATAAATGGATGGATGGATGAATGGATGGATGGATGGATGGATGGATGGATGGATAGATGATGATGGATGGACGAATGGACGGACGAACGGACGGACGGACGGACGGATGGAGACAAACTGCACTCACATGTCTTCGAACTAACTGAATGAAATATGCTTGCTAGCATGTCTGACTAAATGACTTCGGCGCCTGATCGAATTAATGGTTAAGTGAATGAGAGGCTGTTAATGAGCGAACGGTTGAATGGACAGACAGGACAAAAGATGAACGTTATAGGCTAAATGCAAATTAAATCAATCGCTCACTAGTGCCGTTTTTTTGCATTATTTTGCATTTTTTTCACTCTTCATTGACCTGAACCAGTGTCCCTGTATGTGCGGTGTGTGACATCCTGATTAATCAATGAACGATGCTCATCATTATTGTAGGCTACATCAAAAAAATTTGTTAAGGAGCAGTGAAGGACCAGAATCACTTTTTTCCACAATGGTCCGCATATATCTACGAATAGAGGGAGGGGTAGAGAAGGGATTGGAATAGCATAGGGGGCGAGGCAGGGCTTTTTAAAGAAAATTATGGAATTGCACAACCGGCAATTTCAGCCGACCAAAATTTCTGGCGACCTACTTTTAGTCGTTTGTCAAAACTTTTTCAGCAAATATCGTAAGTCGTCTGCCGAAAATCTGATGACTTTTTCCAGTCCTTTGTCCGAAATTTTCCAAGAAATCTCACAAGTCTTTCCCCAAAAATGTCACAAAAATCTGATGACCTTTTTTTAGTCATCCACTTTCAAAATTTGCCTTCCACCAGTAGCCTACACCACATATATTTCACTGCACAACCTCTTCATCGCCTAAACTTTTTCGTGGTAAACCGCCTGCAGCTACCTTTTTCTAATGATCATATATCACTGCACAAGATTCCGTTTACAACTGCACAAATTCATTTACAACTGCACATTTTGTGTAGAACTGCACGTTAGAAAATATAGTACCTCTGATAGGAGGAGGAAGAGGAGGAGGAGGAGGAGGAGGAGGAGGAGGAGGAAGAGAAGGAGATAGGGTGAAAATGAGGATGAAACAAACAGGCGCAATAATTAGTTTCTGCCAAGGCTATATAGCGTTGGCAGTGGTGTGGTGGCGGTGATTCTACTCAGCAGATGGTAATTGTATAATGGCTGGCAGACTTTTGTAGTGCAGGGCGATGACCCAAGCCTACCGGATGCATCATCATTTGAGTCATGTTACTGACGGGCGCTCTAGAAGTCATTTGATTGTTTTGATACTGGTTGCAGGTTCATCTGGTGCACTGGAATGAAGATCTCTACGGAAGTTACGAAGAAGCAGCTCGAAGTGACGATGGTATCGTCATTCTTGCGGTCTTCGTCCAGGTAGGAATCGGTCTCCGAGGGAGACCTGGTATAATCTGCCCTTACCTCTCCTTGTCCTGCCTTGTCCTGCACCCAGTGGCGTAACTAAGAACTCGGGGCCCCTAGACAAAATATGAAGGTGGGGCCCTCTCCCTACGGTACTTATTGAAATGTATTATTACTTATTAATTTACTGAAATGCTGATGTATATGAACAAGATACAAGTACAAATTACAGTAAACTGTAAGTTCCTAACAAGGCTGAAATGACAATTATGACATATTTGACATATTTTTTCGGAGTCTTGCAAACTCGGGGCCCTCTGGGGCCTCTACACTCGGGGGCTCCTAGACTTTGTCTTACCCAGTCTACCCTATTGTTACGCCACTGCCTGCACCTCTGTCCTTTGGCCTTGCCTGTCCCTTTCTGTCCTGGCCTTACCTGTCCACTGGTATCCAGTCTATAGCTTATCATGTTTTTTCCCTGCCTGTCCTTGCCCTGGCCTTACTTGTCCTATCTTGTCCTGCCTAGGTCTGTCCTTGCCTTTCTGTCCTTGGTCTCGTATTGTAGTCTTGTGTAGTTCTGGTCTTCCCTGTTTTTTACTGTGCTGGTCTAACCGGTCAAGCCCAGGTTGTCCTGCCTTGTCCTGTCCTTTCTCGGCCTCCCTGCCATTGCCTGTCCTTGTTCTGACCTTTATAAGAATGATGTAACTCACTTTGGCCTCAGCATAAAGTTACTACAAATGAATCAAAGCTCTCTCGCCAATCAAGTAGGCCTGTCCCTGTCTGTCCTTGCCTCATGTCCATTCCTGTTCCTTGCTGTTCTTGCATTGGCCTGTCATAGTCTGTCCTGACATGTCCTGGTACGTCATGACAGCCTGACATGTCCTGGTATTCGTCCTGTCATGTCGCATTCGTCAATCGCCTGACCTTGGTGGCACTGCAACTATTTAGCAATCGCTTGCATTTAAATCAGTGGAATAAAGAATGACTGAAGGAGAGAAATCTATAGAAATTAGAAACGAATGAAAAGAAGAAATGACTTTTTAAACAGACGAATTGAATGACATGCATAGACGCACCACATAACAGACAAACAGACGTACCAAGAGAGAGAGAGAGAGAGAAAGAGAGAGAGAGAGAGACAGAGAGAGACAGAGAGACAGAGAGAGAGAGAGAGAGAGACAGAGAGACAGAGAGACACAGAGAGAGAGAGAGACAGACAGAGAGAGAGACAGAGACAGACAGAGAGAGAGACAGAGACAGAGAGAGAGGCATGACGGAAGTGGCTAAAAATATGCATGAAAATGAAAGTGACAGGCAGCCTCCCAAAACATCATCGTCATCGTCATCATCCGCCAGTTCATATAATCATATTATAGCCGCCTCCGTCGCGTCACGAAAAGTCCCGAACATTCTTCTTTCAAATTCAATATTCTGTAAGCGCTCAGCCCTCTGACACTGTCAATAATACCGTCAGTCAGTGAGTCGGTCTGTCAGTCGGGACTGTCGTGATGTCAGTGACGCTGTCGTGAGACCCCTCTTTAGCGTCGATTGCCTTAGTAGTCATTGTCAATCGATGCCAGTTTCATCTAGAAACCGATCTAGCGGATTCTGAGTGATACCCCTTGACGACGACGACCGTATATTAATAGTCGTCCTGTGAAACGCGTGCAATAATAATATATTCGATGCATCATGCTGAGCATCTTAATGGCCTGTCATTCGAGACCATGGTCGTCGGTCGGTCGGTCGGTCGGATGGTTGGTCGGATGGTCGGTCGGATGGTCGGTCGATCGTCTGGACACTGGTCACTGTGTATTGGAGAGTGCTGGACGCTAAGATGATTGTGTTATTCCCGTATTATATATACGACGGGTCGGCTGTCGAAGCTGCAACGAAATTACGAATAGCCCCTCCTTTCCTCTGCGCGCCGTCCTTTTACAATCCCATCCCTCCATCCCTCGCTCCCTCACTCCCTAACTCCCTCGCTCGCTCGCTCGCTCCCTTCCTTGCTCCATCCGTCCATGAATACATGCATCTATTATGCGCTGATGACCGTTCTATCTCATTCGTTGCCACTCTACCTATTCTTCTTCTGTGTCTCTCTCTCTAGTGCTCTGACTCAACAGCTCTCTAATTCTGCCTGCATGTGTTCCACAGTTCATTTCAGCAGTACTGCATGTCTCCTGGTCGCCCTTCTGTCTGATGCTACTGCTGCTATTACCCTCCCTCCCTCCCTCCCTCACTCCCTCGTTCCTTGCTTCCTTTCAACATTCCTTTGCACGCTTCTTCCTCTTTATCTTCCATCTTCATTCCGCAGTATAAAATATTCATCGCCTTCCTTAATTCCTTCTTCACCAACTTTTGCATTCAGACTGTTAGTAAAGCACTCACTCGCTGACTCGCTTAACTCACTTCCTTTCTCATTCAGCCATTGTTCGTTCAGCCATTGTTCGTTCAACCATTGTTCGTTCAGCCATTGTTCGTTCAGCCATTGTTCGTTCAGCCATTGTTCGCTCAGCCATTGTTCGTTCAGCCATTGTTCGTTCAACCATTGTTCGTTCAGAAGTTCAACGTTCAGCGAATAACTTGTGTAACGTGACATTTACAAATATCCTGTTCTATGTTCAGTTGTCGGAGAACAAGTCGAATGATGCCCTGACTCTCTGGAGTCAACTGCTCGAAGATATTCTCTATCGTGAACAGAATATGCCAATGCCAAAGGAGTTCCCTGTCAAGGCTTTGCTACCTGGTTAGTATTGTAAAAATGGATAGATTTAGTGATAGGATTAGTTTTGGCTAATATTATCATATGTAGAACCGTATCTAAGCAATTTCGAATGACATTGATGCACAGCCATATATATAGCATTAAACAGGATTAAAGACCTTGTCGTCACAGTCAGCCTCTATTAATTTTCACACATATGCTGCGTTATCGTTTCAACTAACGTCGGTTGTGGTGGTGGTGGTGGTGGTGGTGGGGGTGGTGGTGGTGGTGGTGGTGGTGGTAGTGGCGGAGCTTGCATGGTTCTGCAGGTGCTTGTGGTGTGACATATTTTTGTGTGCTGGTGGTAGTATTTTTTTATCATTAAGAATATTGTGGTACTGTTTCAACAGTAATAGCGTAACTGCTTATAAGTACGTCTTTTCTGCGCCAGATGACCTTAACAAGTACTGGACATACCATGGATCGTTTAGTACCCCACCTTGTTACGAGACGGTCACGTGGGTAGTACTGGAAAAGCCAATTTGGACAAGCGCCAAAGTGGTAAGAGAGTCAGACGATTACTCTATTATAGTCTATGCGGGGGTGAACCTACTATGAAGGACTCTAATAACTGATGCAATGCAAGCAAGTGTTTATAAGAATAGCACTTCTGAGAAACAACTACACTCTGAGCATCGTTTTTGTTAAGTCGTGATTTTTGTATGTGGCCTACAGGACATTTTTTTACTTCAAACACAGATTCATTACGTTCATTCGTTCATATGATCGTTCGTTCGTTCGTTCACTCATTCATTCATCGTCCATTCAAATTGATTCAATTCCTATAGATGATTGATTTTAGTCTTTTAAATCGATGCAATTCACAGTAGGCTATCTCACCCGATCGCTCATTCATGCAAATTTCCTTAATTGCCAGATTTTTATTGAACTATTTCAATCAGTAGATTTGTGATGATCGATTTCATACTTTTTTTTGACTGATCACAATCAATATCCTTCACTGTTCAATCAGGGCTGTTTTAAAGGAATTTTTTATAACTGCGCAACTCCTTCTTTCCTTTCCCATCCTCCATGGTACATTACTTCCAATCGGAGTTCAATGACCATTTTTTACTAGTTTTTAACTGCACAGAAGTGCTTCTACAACTGCGCATTTTGTGTACAACTGCACGTTAAAAAAGCCCTTTGTTCAATTCTGAATGATTCACATCGATAAGTTGATTGCTTCAGGGCTTTTTTAACGTGCAGTTCTACACAAAATGTGCAGTTCTAAATGGATTCGTGCAGTTGTAGAAGCACTTCCGTCACGTTCCGTGCAGTTAAAACTAGTAAAAATAGGTCATTTTCCTCAGATGGGAAGTAATTTACCATGGAGGATGAGAAAAGAGAGAAGAGGATGTGCAGTTCCACAAATTCCTTAAAAACAGCCCTGGATTGCTCTTTTGTCATTGCTTACCACAGCTCAGTAAATTCCGAACTCTGCGCTCCTACTGCGAATGCGAGACTCGCCCGAACGATGAGTTCGACGGAGTGATGATCTCCAACCGACGGGCAACGCAGCCGATAGGAACGCGCAAGGTGGCCTACGTCGACTGTTGTCTTTTTCGAGACTACAACAACCAGTCACACAACGGGGGGCCAGAAAGCGGCGCCGGGAGCGGGCAGCCATTTCGGAGCAGCGGCGGGGCGACTCTTGCAGTACGGCTCGCGACATTTCAGAACTACGTCAGCAAGTATAGCGGAGATGGGCTTTATGGCAGCCGGCGTGGGTGACGAAGATGACGTATGCTGCGTCATCGTCTAGCCACGTCGACGCCGCTGATTGGTCGAAGCTTGAGGCAAGACGGACCAGGTCGACCAATCGCTACGGCGGAAATTGGGTAGCGCGTTGCATTTTGGTCTCTGCTCCGATTGGCCGGTATATGCACCAATTAATTTCTCGATTTGTCATATGGCGAAAATTTTCGCGTTTTCCAAGGATCCTAAATACTATATTATAGGGCCTAGGCCTACAGATCTTTACATGATTTACTAGTTCTGGGAAATGAGGTCGTACAACGCATCCTGGATCCTCTAAGTGCGCGATGTTTACTTCAATGGTTGACCTGTTCGAACGATCTAGTAAAGCTTAGGTCAATCTTTTTAATTTACTGGTCCGGCTTGCCTCATTTATTACAAATGAGAAGGACGTGAACTTTTATGTATAATAGTCTAATGCAAGACTTCGACAAGCAACGACGTAAGTTGAGACGATAACGCAGCATACATGTATGTGCGAAAGAGAACAGGACTGTGACGACAAGGTCTTTAATCTTGTTTATTACTGCATGTGTGTATGTGAATCAATGTTATTCGAAATTGCTTAGATACGGTTTTACATGCAATAATATTAGCCAAAAATAATTATGTAACTAATTCTATCAATTGTTGCGCTACATCTGGAGCCTATTTCTAAGAGTAAACTTTAATGATGATAATAATAGCAATAGTAGGCCTAATAGTAGCAGTAGCAATAGTGGTGGTATTGCCATTATGTAATAATTGCCACTACTTTTGCTGCTGTTGGTACTGCTACTGCTATTGTTTCTATCGGTATTGTTGTTGTTGCCGCCGCCGCTGATGCTATTGCTACAACAACAACTACTACTGCTGCTGTTGCTACTGCTACTTCTGCTGCCGCTGCTGCTATTATTACTACTACTACTACTACCACAGCTACCACAACTACTACCAATAATAATAATAACCTATTTCAGGATCGACCTAATAATAATATTAATAGTTTACTTGATATTTCACTCTTACCTGTACATAGTTTAGCATGTTGTTCTTTCACTTCTTTGTGACAGATAACAAGGGTGTTGTGACATTTCATATCATTTTGTATATCATGTTTGGACACTAAACTAATTTAAGAACTAAGGCTTTAGGTCTAATCAGGATTCACTTTAACCGTGACAACGCATACCATCAAGCAAGCAACGCTGACGATGCTGTTTAGCAACGGACCTGGGTCGTCACTGAATTCATTCATTCTTTTTCAAGACCTTATATAGCACACCTTCAAGAAGTAGTCCTACACATAGGCGCAATCACGTCCCAAAAGTTGGGGGGACCATAATGAATCACGTCCAAAAAATTGGGGGGGACCATAATAATAAAGTTAGGGGACCACTCAAAAGTTGGGGGGACGCGTCCCGTGGGTCCCATAGGGTGGTTGCGCCTATGGTCCTACACTCAGCGTGTTGTCATTAAATTCCATTTATGGTCTATTTTTTAATTGTAAAACCACTGTTTTGGTAGTCCGCCCTACAGATAATTCTTGAATTCATTAGCTTATTGTATTGATCTACTTTGTTTTAAAACATCACTGGTCTCCTGAAAATACTGTTGACTTGCCTCGGACATTATTGGTTGGATCAAGAACTTTCTGACCTTGCCCGTCAACCTGATTGGGCTTACAGCGTAAGGGTTTTGTAAGTGTTCAAGCTAGCAAGATAACTGTCAAATAAAGCAAATGAAGTTTTTACACTATTGGAGTTAAGTTTGGTCTCAAGCTGAATTAATAGCCCAGTCATTGATACCAGGAAGGAAGCTGAGCCTGTTGTAGGCGTTCAATGAATTCGATACGGACCAGTGGCGGCGACAGGGGGGACTAGGAGGGGGGCTAAGTCCCCCTAAAAAAAACCATCTGGGGTTTTTCATGTAAAACTGAAGTTTTCGGCCGGATGACTAAAAAAGGTCGTCAGAAATTTTGGCGGATGAAAATTTTCTCCGCGATTCAGCCTCCCAAAACTTAAATCCTGGCGCCGCCACTGATACGGACGGTGAAGATAAGAATTCTGGATACGTCTATGTCTGTCGCTTAAACGATGCATGACTCTGTTGTCAATGTTTGTAGCTTATTGCACTGTTCTTATACAAGACAGTGGACATTGTTATGCACTAAATAATTCATTGCGCATGTTTGAACAGTCTGCGCTGACTGAGTTTGTGCTCTTTACAGTCTATCTTTACTCTTCGGTATAAGCTTACGAGAGCCGTTAAATGTTCAAAGTGACTGCAGCACAGTATAATAATCATTTATACTGTGGCTGGAGCGTAGCCTTTATGCATACATTGTGAACTTTCAATATTGTGACTGTCGTTGTTTCGAAAATGTTGTTACTTATCTGTGTCTAGCTCGTCTCATTCTTCGTGTATTTTCAAATGGAAACCTGGATATACGCTCATCAATCATAATTATTATATATCGCTGTTTCAAGTCTTCAAAACTAAAGATTAAATTACAGATGAGCATGAACATATGGATGGATTTCTGCGCCTTGTTTGATTTTACAATTTCGACGACCCAAAATCGCTCTAGCTATAACGATTTGCTCATTGTATTATGCATATGCATAAACCATGGACGCAGTGCCCACCCCACCTTTTTTCCCACCCGACCCCACCCCAACCACCCCCACCACACCTCACCCCATCTCACCTCACCACACTCCGACCTCCACCGTATACACCAACCGTGAAATTTGGTTTTTCCGCAAAATTTCCTCTCCACCCCCACCGCCACCCACCCCACCACACTCCGACTTCCACCGGTACGCCACCCGTGAAATTTGGTTTTGGGGCAAAATTTCCTCCCAACCCCCTTCCCCCCACCCCATCCCACACCCCCACCCACTACACTTCGACCTCCACCGATACGCCACCAGTGAAATTTGTTTTTTCGGAAAATTTCTTCCCCCACCCCCACCAACCCAACCCCCACACCCTCACTCTCTACCCACCACCCACCCACCCCTCACCCCCACTCACCTACCCCCGGGAAATGTAGGGTTTTTGATTGTGATCTGCGTTCTTGTGAATGTTATTGTTTCAACTGCATAATTGCACACTGTAACCGGTTTCGGTTTGTGAACCGGATTGTCGAATAAACGGAAATTATCATCATTACACATGCGAGTGGCTAGAATAACATCATGCGGACTGTCGTCTCTTGACTAATGGCGACGTCGTGCAACATGGCGGATCATATCTGTTCGATTTCGGCGTTAGCTACGCGTGAAATTTAAAATGTTCATATCTCGGGTTTTAAAGTGAATTGGCAGATGATGCGTTGACCTACAAATTTGGGCAAGAATCAATTGCAAAGATTTTGATAAAACGAATCGCTGCCATTTGCGAGTCTATATTGGGACAGAATTTCAAACTACATTCACACAAACAAACAAACAAACCGAAGGACAAGCTTTCAGAAATATAGGCCTAATATAGATTTCTAAACTATGAATCTCAATCAAACAAAAACAAAAGTTGAAGAGTTAGTATATAGGGCCTGTGCTAATATTACAAAAGCGCTTTATGATTAAACACAGACATTTTAACAGCCTCAACTAAACCTAAGCTGAAATCAGGTCTACTGTTACAGTAGCTATAGATGAGTAGCAATATTCTGCATCTTCTACCTGAGCCACTCCATTCTCCACCGCAGAATAGAGTGTATAACGTATACGCCTTCCTGAGTATCGCAGAGGACATTTCTATCGTCGACCACCAACTGACCTCGCTACGAAAATCGATCGAGAAGGTTCGTAAGAGTCCTCAGCAGCAGTAGTGGGTGTACTGAGAGTTCTAGCTCAGTCCGTCTGCTTGTACGTATGCGTACGTCTGCCTGACCGTCTCTGTCGGACACTCCTATCGTCAACTGACCTGGCTACGAAAATCGATTGGGAGGGTTCGCTAGAGTCCTCCTCGTTACGAAAAACTCTTATGTGGGCGGTGGCTGGTGGCAGCTCTCGTTTAAAAACGGTATATGAACGTATGGATAATTCAGGGACTAATTCGAGTCGTCTAAAAAGCCAGTCTGGGTAGCAAACGAACCAAATGAGGTTTCAGAGGCGGCTATATTGAACAGAACACGTAGTGCGTCTTGTTCGATTACTTGACCCAGAAAGCAGTCGGAGAGCTCCATTCAAAAAGAGCGCACGACAGAAATGTTCTCCCGGAGACTAACGATCGAATGCGAAGAACGTTTCTAATTTGTATGCTCTATTATTATTCTGGTTATTCTTGTCTTTCAATGCGCATGTCTCAGTATAATGTCGTTTGTAACTCATAATGCGACCTGCCACAGAGAATTAAAGTCGATACTTACTTACTTACTTACATGCGTATTGCAATATATATATATATATATATATATATATATATATACAGTGGGATTGATTAGGACTTCTTTGTGTTTCCTTTTTTCGTTGCAGACGCAAGGGGGGGTTGAGAAGAGTGAGAGTTGTCCTTGCAAGGCCAGCCCCTCCTCTGGTAAAGAAACACGGGTTGAATTAGGACCAGTGGACAATCACACTAGATACGAGATGTTCGCAGCAAGCGAGAACTAAAAGCGCCATATTGTAAAGTTTCCCATCCACTTCCAAATTATTGTGATCAGTCTACTGCTATCCACGAACTTCTATAGCGCCACCGCAATGATGCTCAAGGTGTCGTTCGATGGCACTCACTAAGAGCGAATCCAATCGAAGGTCAAGAAGCGAATCTGATTAGACCCAGTGTCTGCCTACGTAACAAAAATACGTTTAAGGAAAACTGAGAACAGTAAAATCAAAGGGGAATCTTAGTTCTCCCCGCAGTGAAAATGTAGTTCGTGCTGTGAGTCTGTGACGGAATTAAGATCCCATTGTGACCCCGTTCAAGACGCCTAAGCAAGACTGAATAAGAAAATAAAGACAATTTTGCCCAGAATAATGTCGTTAAGTCTTCAGGATTATATTAAGGGAATCTTACCCTACCGGGTGCAGTTGGGTGCTACTGCATTCCCGACGCATGCACCACACTACTACAGAGACTTCATTAGGAGTGAAGTGGTTGCGTATGACGTCATATCCTGGCTGTTTGACAGACCGGGGGGATCACTCGGTGCAATCGATTTGCCGTGCGGCTCATGATGCCAAAGAGGAGAAATGAGAGCGCATATTATAAATGACGTAGGACAAGGAAGGGGAGGGCGCCATCGATTGATAGATACCCTGAGTAAATGAGGGAGACGATCTCGCAATGGAAAGAATTACTGTCGGATGCGTGCGGCGTGTAAATTCTCCGCATGTAGCCTAGAGATGCATTGTCTGAACTAATAATAGACAATATAATAGACCTACCGTCATCGTCATCATTGTCGCAATCATCATCAATATTATCAGCCTCTGACGTCAACTAAGACAGAGGTATAATTGATTTATCATGGAAGCTGTTATTATATCAAGTTGCCCACGTATAGATGAATACAAGCATTGATACATATAGTAATCAGTGTTTCATCTAAACGTCTAGGGGGCTGTGGGGTGGGGTGAAGGAAGTTCACCTAGGAACATGACATTCCCCAGAATAATTCGAGAGCTGTTCTTTACATGTATATAAGTACCATTTCCCCAGAAAACGATGCAAGCAACATTTAACCGCCACCTCAGAAAACTTCGGCAGCTCTCGTTTACATGAATATACGTAAAAATTTCCCGTCAGATTAAGACATAGACTATTTTATTTATATATACATAATGTGTATATTATCTAAAAAGGTCGTCCGATAAATTAACGGGTTTTTTCGCCCTCGACTCTGTAACCTGAATTCACCCGCCCCCTCGTCCCGTCCCCAAGAGATGGACTGGATTGGGAACACTGCATAATGATGTTGCCTATACATAAAAATAATGTACATGCAGGGCTTAAAGTGTGGCTGGACGGTCATGGACGGCGTCCATGCACTTATTTCAAAATTTGAACGCCGTCCAGCCACTTATTGGCCAGTAATGACTAGAGAGGTAAGGGGCGTCCAGGCACTTCTTTTGGAAAGATAAGGGGCGTCCAGGCACTTACTTTTCCACACTTTAAGAACTGGGTACATGCATGCGTGTTCTCTTGTATTCTTTGGATGTCTTTGTGTCAGTTTGAACGTTTTCAATTCTTCAGTCTTTTCTTATACATTGTACATGTAGATGTCATTCTAGACATGACCTGGCAAACTGGATCGATAGCTGAATGCACAACTGCTTGTCGATCTGATCTATCATCTAGTAGCAGTTTCGGTTTAACAACGCTGTGTAATAACTAAGATCACTAGCATTGCCCTCCTCCTTTATCTACGCATTGGACTGGCACTGCCAAAGTACGAGCAGTGGCGGAGTTCCGCTTTATATCTGAACGAGCAGGTTATAATTGACTTTGAAGGTTGAACTAACAGGGCGACTCATTAAGAAGACTTGTAGGCCTACACTCGCCCAGGATGAGAATTGCCGAAGGGTTGTGGGCTTCAGCCACCCCCCCTCCATAGTCTTTCATAGTAAAGTTATTTTTCCAAGATGTTTATACTGTACTCGCCTCAGTGCTAATCCAAGGAGCGACCTGGGGCCCGTGCGTATATATGGCCTATGTGGAAAGATAGGCCTACCTTTAATTCCTTTCTACTCCTCACCAGCAAGCATGCTAGTGGTCTGTCTCATGGAGGGCCACCACGAAGTCTTGTGCTGAGGGTCTTAGCAAGAGCAGCGAAACCTCAATATGTCTGCTGCCATTTACCACCCAACCCAAATAGCTGTCTCAATTAATAATTGCACTACCCAGTTGGTCCAGAAGATGACTAATTAAAACCGTTAAAATCAAAAGTTAAAATCTTTGGCTATTATCACGCGGTCTGTAGACTGTAGGCTACACGGTGACCTAAATGGAGTGGTGTCCATTCAAACGGGCAGCAGTGGTGAAGGATCTCACTCGATTAAATTCATTGCAAAATGAGCAGCAGGGTCGAGGTCATAATATATAGCAACCGTATATTCTACGGTTGCTAAGCTTATATAAAATCCAAGTATACGGTCTACATTTTCTTTGATCGCCTGAAAATGAGGTCGGGATTCGGGAACATAGGCTTGCGCTTTTCCGGCGCTATGCATTACATTGTGGGCGATTTCAAGATCAATGTGCTTGACATAGCTTGCTTCCTTTATGGTATAGGCAGTGTTTAATCTAGTCCCCCTCCGCTGGGGGGGAATTGAGGTTTCTGGGGGGGGGGAGACAATTAAGCGTCCGAAGGACGCTCGTGATGCGCATAGCGCAGAGACTGGGAGGTGAGGGGTAAGGGGAGGGGATGCGCCCCTCCCCATCAGAAACTTTTTGAATTTCCACATTGCAATGGCAGCATTTTAAGGTGTCGTCTTAACAAAATAGCTGTACTTTTTCAGTGGTGCATTAGAAACTTTTTGAATTTCCACATTGCAATGGCAGCATTTTAAGGTGTCGTCTTAACAAAATAGCTGTACTTTTTCAGTCGCCCATTAGAAACTTTTTGAATTTCAACATTGCAATAGCAGCATTTTAAGGTGTCGTCTTCACAAAATAGCTGTACTTTTTCAGTGGTCCATTAGAAACTTTTTGAATTTCCACATTAAAATGGCAGCATTTTAAGGTGTCGTCTTAACAAAATAGCTGTACTTTTTCAGTGGTCCATTAGAAACTTTTTGAATTTCCACATTGCAATGGCAGCATTTTAAGGTGTCGTCTTAACAAAATAGCTGTACTTTTTCAGTGGCCCATCAGAAACTTTTTGAATTTCCACATTGCAATGGCAGCATTTTAAGGTGTCATCTTAACAAAATAGCTGTACTTTTCCAGTGGCCCATTAGAAACTTTTTGAATTTCAACATTGCAATGGCAGCATTTTAAGAGGTCATCTTGACAAAATAGTTGTACTTTTCTGTGAGCCATTAGAAACTTTTTGAATTTCCACATTAAAATGGCAGCATTTTAAGGTGTCGTCTTAACAAAATAGCTGTACTTTTTCAGTGGTCCATTAGAAACTTTTTGAATTTCAACATTGCAATGGCAGCATTTTAAGAGGTCATCTTGACAAAATAGTTGTACTTTTCTGTGACCCATTAGAAACTTTTTGAATTTCCACATTGCAATGGCAGCATTTTAAGGTGTCATCTTGACAAAATAGCTGTACTTTTTCAGTGACTCATTAGAAACTAGTTGAATTTCAACTTTGCAATAGCAGCATTTTAAGGCGTCGTCTTGACAAAATAGCTGTACTTTTTCAGTGACTCATTAGAAACTTTTTGAATTTCAACTTTGCAATAGCAGGATTTTAAGGTGTCATCTTGACAAAATAGCTGTACTTTTTCAGTGACTCATTAGAAACTAGTTGAATTTCAACTTTGCAATAGCAGCATTTTAAGGCGTCGTCTTGACAAAATAGCTGTACTTTTTCAGTGACTCATTAGAAACTTTTTGAATTTCAACTTTGCAATAGCAGCATTTTAAGGTGTCATTTTGACAAAATAGTATCATATATTATAGTAGTAAATAATGTCATTTATAATCATATAATAATAAATAATATCACGGTATATTATAAACACTTCATGTAAACAATAATGAAAACAGTAACTATAAACCAATATCATTTCGTCAAATTTTTCTGGGGGGGGAAATGTCAAACTTCCCCCCCAGAGACGTCTAGATTAAACACTGGGTATAGGGATATGATGGAACTAGATCGGATGGTTGCTGACAAGTCCGTTTTTTCTGAAGCTTAGTCAGGGTCTATTACCTTCACTTGCACTGTCCATCCAATGCAGTCGTCGTTCTACTTTTGTCTTAATTCGCATCATGCACGTCGTGCAGTCATCCGCATCATCTGACAATCATTCAACAAAACAACGACAATT